>MRSU01001454.1:0-18613 GCA_008369845.1 Trichomonas gallinae
CTATCTGTGTTGTGTAAAACTTTTGCACCATCAACATTCGTCCGTTAAAATAAGGTTATTAGTTTCCATACCTTTAAAAAAATTATTAATTTTAATGGTTGATGGTTCTTAAACTGGAGATAGATTTATATTATGATAAAGAATAAAATATCAAATACCCAAAACTTGGAAAGGTATATTTTATTGCTAAAAAATAATCTAAAGAAAATCTCACGAAATTGAAAAAAAATAGCTACATCTGGTGTAATGGGATTGAATGAGACAATTGTCATTTGTTGACAAAAAGTTGAAAATTTTGAAAAATTTTAAAAATGAAAATTAAGATATATTATAAGGAGAAGATTATATGTATAATAAAATTTTCGTCAATTTTCAAAATTTCTGATGAGGAGGGGCGACATTGTCATCTCCGCAAAAGAGTTCACACCAAGTCCAATACAAGATGTAATGGAGAGGGTTAGGACTCTTAAAGACAACATCGTCCAAGTCAGAGACGAAAACAGGAAATTAGAAAGAGTAAGAGATCAATTATTAATTCACCTTAAACAATCGATGAAAGATCAGGAAACATTAAAGAATACATTAAAACAACTTCGCCAACAGCTTGATTCGCCCCAATTAATGCAAAACGAAATTGATAATACAAGGTATCAGCAGAAAAATGCTCAAAGAGTTCAACAAATGAACCAACCACCGCAGAAAAAGTATCAGTCGCCGCCTGCAGCGCCGCCAAGCTTAGCACCGCAGATGCCTCCTCCGCCAATTCAGGCAAAACAAGAACCAGTGCCAGCACCTCCTCAAGAGCCAGCTCCCCAGGAAGCTCTTCAGCCGAGCATCACGAAACATCAGTCGTATCTCGGTGAAAATGACCTTAAATTTAAATACTCACTCCACACTGATGAAAACTCGAATGTTCCAACCCTTGGAGCGTGCTTCTCGCCAAATGGTAAATTCCTTGGTCTTACAAATGGCCTTTCTATCATAGTTGTTCAAGCTGATATTGGTGAAGTTGTTTCTACAGCAATTATGAACACTCCAGTGCAAACAGTAACACTTCACAAGAAAGCCATTCGTTTTTCACCAGATAATAATACGATTGCATTTGCTGGACATCTAAATGACGCATTTCTCGTTCAAACAAGCAACTGCCAGGTAATTTATCGATTCCAAGGTCATGCTCAAGAAGTTTCTGCTGTCGAATTCTCTCCTAATGGAAATAAGCTTATTATCGGCTGTTATGATGGCTCAATCACATTATACAGCACAAAAACATTTGAAGTCGTCAAGAAACTTAATCCTCAGCCATGGCCAATCGTCTCTATTGTTACAAATGAAGAAGCTGATTTATACGCGATCGGATTCTTAAACGGATTCGTTGGTATGTATAATGCCGATTTCGATCCACCGATGAACAGCTTCCAAGCCCACGAGAGCGCAATAACAGATATCGATTTGTCTCCTTTGACTCAACTCTTAGCTACAGCATCAGAAGATTCTACTATCAAAATCTGGAATATTATGCGTGGTCCAGCTTCTTGCAAGCATTCGCTTACATTCCATAGATCTCCTGTCACTCATATAACATATTCAGCCATTGACTCGATTATTGTATCAGCATCACGCGATAACTCAGTAATCATACAGAACTATAAGTCAGAATCGATATTATATACAATACAAAACGCTCACAGAGGAAATATTTTGGAAATTGCACATTCGCCAACGCAACGTATGTTTATCATGAGTGGAGATGATCACACTGTTAGCGTGTGGGAATACGCATCTATATAATGTTATGATTTTTTTGTTATATCTAATTTTATATAATTTCTTAAAGAATTTTGTTAACTAGCAACTTACTATTTCGTTTTTATGCTCAAATAAATCAACTTAAAGCAATGAAAATCGAAAATATAAAAAATATTTTATATTTCGAAGAAATATCAAAGGTTGAAGAAAATTTTAACGATAAAATGATTTTTTATGATATAAAAATGATGAATATGATAAAAAGAGAAAATAGACGTTTATAAATTTTTAAAATGATTGAAATTGCGAAGAATTCAAGGATATTTCCAGCAATTATCATCATGCTATTGATTGCTTATTCCGCTTACTGGCTTTTTGTGTCAGCAGATACGTTCTGGTGCAACGCGATTGGCAATTATAATATCGTATATCTTTGTTTTTTGATTGTTTTATCATTTTTATCACTCGTATTGCTTATAAATCAGAACAGAAAATGGTATTTTATACTTTCAGCCATTTCTTTCATTCCTGCAGTTATTGTTTGCTTTATCAACAGATTTTCTCGATATCCAGACTACGCCGCGATGCTAAGCCAATACTATACAGACAATCAAGATGAACCAGTCGCTCAATACATGTCTACAATATACAACGCAGATTGGAAAATGTACAACTATATTATTATTCGTTCCGGACAATCTTCTACAGTCGTTACAGTCTTAGTTTGCCTTTGGATTGCAACAATGATCATTCCTCACTTGAAAGAATGAAATCTTTCATATTTCTATTGTTATTTTGTAAATTTTACTTGTTGTTTATTAATATTCGAACAGATTTCTTTATATATCATGAATATCTAAGCTCGAAATTCATTTTTGATTTCTGGTAAATTAATGAAAAAATATTTAATATTTATAAAAAATAACAAAATTTGAGTGATTTTTATGGGAAAGTGCAAAATTTTAATAATAAAAAATTTAATATAATAATATATGAGTCGAAATAATGTATTTGGAAGGGTTTTTATTTATTGAAAACGTGACAATTATATGGATCCACAGATTTTTGTTTTCTTTGAAGGAGACAAAAACTGGTGGTGCTGCTACAGACTGAATGAGAACCAGAAGGTCCACGTGAATGAGATTATAGACAATTTTCTCGAAAAACTTAAGACGATTTTGAATATTAATTTAACAATCGATGATGTATTGATATATTACTATAACTTTAAGTCACCTATATTAGATAGGATACCATTAGACGATTACAAGAAGAATATTCAAGATTTGTCGGCTGATAATTCAATCGAAATATTTGTTCAAACGAAAAACTACAAACCAATAATAAAAAAGGAAAAAATCAATACAGAACTTGCTGCTTCTTTTGTTTTAAAGGGCAGAGAATTCCAAGAAAAAGGATTTAATATTGATGCGCGAGATTTCTTCCAAGCAGCTGATATATACGGATATTTGGACTTAGCAAAGCTATATTTCAACAAACATATGAAAGAACAGCTGAAACTTTTACTTCCAAGAATGAAAGAAATTTTTCCAAACAACAGAGACGTAAACTTAATGGCACTCGCTTACTGCACAGACAGTGCCCAATATAAAGAATATCTAGCGTTAGCTTATCGACATTTAGGCAGTTGTTTCGGTAATGATAAGTTCTTTCATCTTTTTTCGCTTGCTAAGATCCATATTGGACATAATGAATACGAAAAAGCACAAGAATGTCTCAATAATGCAAAAGCTATCAATGATTGCCATCCTATCATTGCACAACTCGAAACTGAAATTCAAATCGCGTTAAAAGATTCAGCCAGTGCAATAACAATGGCATTAAGAAGTCCTATGGCATATAGATATCTGAGTACCATTTGCCAAATGGATCTTGGTTATTCTAAATTACAAGAAAAAGTGTTTGACTCGAAAGATATATACTATCAGACGTTTTTCACACCAAAAGCGCTTGCTGATATAGGAAAGAATCTATTCAAATACGGAAGCGTGAACTATGCAGTGACTTTTCTACGTGAAGCATATTTAATTAAATCAGAAGTCGAAATAGTTTATCAATTACTGAAAATACTGCATATAATGCATAGTAAGCAGCAATTCATGGAGATACTTAAGAATTTTATTAATCTAAATCAAAATGAAATTATTCCTGGGATAAACTTCAAAGATTTATTGCCTATGTTCGCCAATATAGATACAAAGCTCATATCAAAGAATATATCAAGACAGACATTTACTTCTTTACCACCAGGCGGTCTTCCAATTATCAAATTAATGATGCTGATTTCTTGTTTCTTGTATTCATTTGCAAATTACTCGAATGCGTATGACATCAGACTGAAAATACGCTGCTATTCTAATCCAATAAGAAGTATTAAGTTCGGAAACGTCAAAAGAATGTTTCAGTCATGTGACAAGCCTCCACCAAACATAGGAAGGATGCAGGAGGCAAAATTAGCAATTGTTGGTGACGAATATGTTTATACGGCTGGTCCAATTCCATTTTTAACAGATGAAGAAAAATTATCTTTCAAGACAGAGTATTTCGCATATCCAGGTTTAAGTATACATGACTTGACTAAGAGCGAGTTCAACAGCGGAATCAAAGCGATATTTTTGCAAAATATGTTAAGTATTTCAAAACATTTTAATTACGTCATTTTATCCTTTGGTACAATAGACTGTGCCAAGATAATTCCAAAGGCAATACAAGATCTCGAATATTTGCGAGTTGCAAATATTGTTGTTGATTTGATTAATCCATATGTTGACTTGATTCTAGAATATAAGGAATCTTCTACAGCATCAATATATGTTCATCCTGCTTATATGTTTGAAGCAACGCAGCCAATTTCAGATATTTTTAACAAAGTTCTTGCATCGAAGCTTGCAGAGCATAAGATTTATCTTGCCATTGATAGACATCTTCCTTATGCTCCAACGTCTCATGATTCTAAAAGTATGAACAGTGAATATCATTCAGCTTTGAGAAGAGAAATAGAGAACCACATAAACGCTGAGAAAGCACAATCAGTATAAATATTATGTTTATTTATTTATTCAAAAAAATGAATGGCATTTTTTATATTTCAATAGTGCTAGGGATATAGATTGGCGAATTTAGGTAAGACTTTTGAAAGAAAAATTTTCCCAATCTTGCATTAAAATTACGTCACTTTTCATTTATTTTGATTGAAGCAAGAATTATACGAGAGATTGAGACCAGAACTCGATCGTAAGGCTGACGAGTTAATACGCTATTTTGGTAAGTATCGGATCCCTTCTCAAGGTCATCTCAATGCTTTTCAAACTTATATTCAAAGCAATACCAAACTTATCCAAAAAGTATTAGACTCATACAACGAGACTCTCCAGATTTTCCGCCAGACTCTCAAAATGCCGACAACGCCATATACTAATTATCTTCGTTTCAGAAAAATCGACTTCAAATATCCTCGGGATATGTTTTTTTCGGATTACCAGCGCGTCATTAATTGAGCTTACGAACTGTTTGAGCCATTCAAACAATTGGGAGGAAACTGCGTTTTCATATCTAATAACACGGCTGCGACAAACGAAGAAATCAATAGAATGAATAAGGAGCTTCATAAATATGTACTTAATCAAATGGGTCCAGTTGCTAAAGATAAATTTTTCACCGAAGATTATACTAGAGAATTATATCAATATCTTTCAAGATCTAATTACTTGAATGAGTATGATTTGAAACTAACTATTAGACCGAAAAACAACACAGAACCAACATTAAATTCTGATGTTGAAACTTTATCAAAGAGCAATAATAATTCTATTTATGAAGTTGAAAAGCGAACAGTTTCCGACCTTCAAAACAGAAACTACTTTCCTAAAGACTGCTAATCTCTTCATATCTCTTCGTAGAAATTATTGTTCTTGTGTTGTTCAAATCAAAAATACATTGGCTTTGATTAATCGAAACAGTAGAAATTCATTATTGAAGTTTCTTTTCATCTAACATATTTGTTGTTTGTGCTTCTAATTATCGTTATAGCACATCTATAAGCCAGAAATTGGAAAATAAAAAGTAAACGGAAAAATTTTATGCAAAGTAATTTTTTCTACCGATGGAAATGTTTCCATACTTTGCATATAGTTTATGTAGGTTAGACGTAATGCAAAATTGCTACTCTCAAGAGATATAACAGTCCTTATTTTTCAAAAATTATATTTAAAAATCACACTGGTATTTGATTAACGCTTTTGCCGTTTTGTGACCAGAATAGTGCATATGCCAACTCTCAATGGAAATAAAGAGAATCGCATTAAAATCCTAATATCTAATTGTACGATGAATTGTGCGCATAGAACGATATTGAGTAGATGCATGTTAGGGTGATTCATACATCGGCCACATAATTGAAGCCTGAAAGCATTTTTATAATCCAAAAAGGCTTCATTTGTGATAACCGATAAGATTTTAACGTCATTTCTACACCTCTAATTTTTTGATGAAAATAATAATATATAGCTACATATATATCATTAAAAAGTTTTTTATTCCTGTATCTTTATTTTTTTTTGTTTTTCAAGATATTCTGCGAGCTTGGTGCTTTTCTACCTAATAACACATTCAAATAGGATATACAATCACACACTAATAACATTTGCTTAACTCTTAATCAAATTTAGTCCAATTATAGTGTTAATCGAATCGAATATACATCAATCTTGGGTTTAATACAATCATACTTATAAAGGATATTCACATGCAAAATTCATGTTTGGAGCCAAAATTTTAGGTTCTAAATCATTCTTGAACATGAGATAAATTGCCAACAGTAACTCAAAATCACACTCTGTAATCTACTAAAGCATAAAATTATATTTGAGATCACTACAAGGATGTTATTTTCCAATAAAAAACAATCTATGGTCTGATTCTTCTCAATTTTAAAAGTCTCAAAATTTCAGTTCGAAATAATCCAATTTAAATCCAATTTTCTCTTATAGATACAGTCAGCTATTAGAAATCAAAACTTTAATCATTAATTAATATTGAATAGTTTACAAAATGAAAAATATTTTTAATATATATAATTATAAATCTAAGTGTAAATTCTAAATTATTTTTTACATAAAATTTTACGCCAATCATTTCAATTTATTCGGAATAAAAAATTGAATCATTTTGCTATAATTTATCGATCCAGACCGAAACAATGGGTTCTATAGATATAGCAAAACGTAATGTTCCAATCAGAATTTCAGTTTATGTTTTGATTCAACAGAAAATCAATATTGAAAACTCTTGATTTTATCATTGAATTCTTACAACAGATTCAAGTCCAATAAAACCAGGGTTAATGGCAAAATGTCCTTTTTCAGTCTTAAAATCAAGTCCACGTTGGTTCTTATATTGAAAATATTTTCAATGCATTTGAAATTATTATCGTTCTTTTTTATTGAAGATATAAGCCTGTTCGCTAATTTCCTTTATATTTCTAATTTTATCTCTTGAAAATTAAAAACGATTTTTATTGTTTTTTAAGTACTATCTCTATCATATTAAAGGCTTTCAATTACTTACAATTTATAATTGAGAACCCACATCGTAAGGATGAAAAATATTATATATCTATAGGTGAATAATTTGGCGTTGATTTGAGAGATTCTCTCAAATAATTTTGATTACTATTCAAATATTTAACCTCTTTAATATTAATGCATATTATGATATTAATAAGTTCTACTTCTACATAATTGACAGTCAGTCAATTTAAAATGCCAAAATTCTTTATCGCATATTATTATATAACATAATAATTTTATTTTGGGAAAAATATTGAGAGACTCACAATTAATTTCAATGATAATTCAAATCTAAACCATTCTCTATCTACTCCATACTAAATGATAATACGTGCAATCACAATCAAAATTTTTTGAAAACGATAACTGCAAAAACAAAAAAAAAAAATGATACAAGAAGAACCTTCATATCTCAACATCTTAGTTGACGCCGATAAGAGAAGGTACGGTGAGCTACGCAATTTCCTTAGGTCCGAAAAAATGAGATACCAACGTTTCCATAGAATGGATACATTCGATCAAATCTTGGACGAGATTAGAAAGTTCTGCATACAAGGAGACGAAGACGATTGGAAGAGGTGTCTCGTTTGTGGGGTCTGCTGGATGAATGGATACACAGGAATCAATGTAAAACAATTAAGATACTTGACTGACAAGTCCAAATCAAATATTAATGGTGTACTAGCTAAGCTCGGTTACATTCAAGTGCAAAGTATTCAATTGAAGAAAGAATTAATCGAAACAATTCCATTTTTGAAAGGAAACTACTTGGAACAAAGATTCTGGACAATCAGATCTAATCCTTTAAGTCAGCAGAGTAATTCAAACAGTTCTGATTCGGCTTCTTCTCCAGAATTATCCGTTTCAAGTCCAGAACAGTACCAATCACAAACTCCACAGCCATATATGAACAAGAGGAAGTATGACCTTGTTGATATGCCAAAAGGCGAAGAAATTCAAAACATGTTCTCGGTTTTGGATTTAAAGATTCGCGATGGAGCTGTTTGCGGCCTTGATCCAAGTGAAATCGATTTCTTTGCTGATCCAATATGCTGCATTCCAGCTGGTTTAATGATTCCTTGCGTTAATTCAAATGAATTATTATCATTCGGTTGAAGAGAACTTTGTTCCTCAACAATCAACAGTATATGATTTGTATGTTATTTTGACATTGTACTTTATATCATCATCGAATTATCAAATAAATTTTTTATGTATTTTGTAATATGATTAATTGTTTTTATATTTACATTTGTATGTGCAAAGCACTTAAAATATCTATTAAATAATAAGTATAATCACTTATTTTCTTTTTATTTCGAATATATTTTCATTAATAAAGGGTTTAAATGATAAATATGAGTTACATGTAAAACATACAATTGAATTTAATATTATTTCAAGGTAAACACCGATCAGATGTCTATTATTTGGTTCACATCTAAAATTAATGTGAAATTTTGAATTAATAACAAATTACGGATATTCATTGTGCATAATATGACTTACTGATTTGTATAACAACGTCAAACAGCCTCAAATCAAGTTTAATAAATATCAAAAAATGAAACAATGATTGATGAAAATCTGCAGTGCGAAACGATTGAATAACCACTAAATTAGCTTTAATGTTGATTATTATAGTCTTAATTATATTAATCAAAATTTCGAAATTCAAATTTACTAAAAACAAAATAAAAACATATACTCAATCAGTATAATTATGGTTCAACGATGTAAGTGAACATCTTGCTTGCTTTCACGTCAATCTCACCTCTTTCTTTGATTTCAAACTGCTGCCCGTAGATGAGTTCGTAGACGGGCCTAGAAATGTGGACTTTCATTGGCACACCGTGATGTTCCATTTCATGTGCTATATTAATTGCTGGGCCAAGGATCTCAAATGTTGGTTTTTCTGTTCCAATGATTCCAGCAACGATTGGACCGCCTGTATTGACACCAACTCTGATTCTTAGATTTTCTTTTTCGCTTTCATCAATTTCTAAGAGTTTCTTGATGAAGCAGCAGCCAGAATCAACAACCTCCTTTGCATGTATCGAAGGCTGATTGATTTCATCGAAAATGCCACCAGCTGCCATGTAGCAATCTCCTATGCATTTGATTTTTGTCATTGTTTTGTGGGAATTTGTTATAGCGTCAAATTCTTTGAACATAATATTCAGCATTCTCATGACATATTGAGCATCATGGGATCCACACCATGGTGTGAACTCAACAACATCAAGGAAGAGGATTGTTGCGGACTGAACAGCGAACGAAATGTTCTTTTCGCCAGCTTGTACTCTTGGAACTAACATTGCCGGCAAAATTGATGCAAGCATGGCATCTGACTTCTTCTTCTCGTCAGCGATCATCTTTTCATGCATAATGTTAAGAGTGCTGTCTCTTCCTGAGTAAATTCTTCGTCCACTGATGCAGTTTGTTGTGAAGTCCAGATAGATTTTGTCGGAATTTTCTTTCGTGTAAATCAATGAACAAGCATTTGTAAAAACTTTCTCGAGTTTTTCATTTGATGTGAATCTTTGCTCAGTGAAGAATTCTCTGATATTCTTGTCTTTCATTTCTTCTTGTTTCAGTCCAAACATTTCTTCGAAAGCATTATTCACTGAGATAATCTTTAATGTTTCTTCCTGTGTGACAATAACAACTTCGTTGAGTTTGTTGACGATTTCGTTCGAAAATGATGCATGTCTCTCAGCAGTGTCTTCAGCTGTGTAATTGTAGTTTCCCGACAAAAGATCCATGATTCTGTGGTTGTTCATGATAGACATAGGTGGACATCTCAAGAACAATCTCAAGCAGAATTTGAGATGAGCATTTTCATTGACAACAAGGAAAACAATAATCAAAGAAATCACAAATGTCAAAGAAATGAAAACTCCTGCATAAACATCGAGATTGTCGCCTTCCTCCTTGATGTTACCTATAATGATTGGTACAATCAATTGACTTGCTGGAGCGAAAAATGATTCGTAAAGTTCAACAGGACCAATTTGCCAAAGTTGCTGCAAGGCCATTTCCGCTGCATCTGGGTAAACAACTGGCGCGTTCTTCATGTTCACGACATATTTCTTGACGATTGATGTCGCGATGAGGAACTGTTGGGCAGCTGAGAAGCAGTGGCAGCTGTCCATTACTGTGACTGGAGGTTTTTCTACTCCAGGGCAAACTAATTCATTGGATGCGCGAGCAATTTCAGCTTCCATTCTTGTAAATGGAACCTCTCTTGGATCTGGTCCTCCGAGTCTGATTTCCTGGAAGTTTTGAACGAGAACAGGAAGGTTGTATTCAACGAAATCAATGTCCTTCTCTAAGTCGATAATCGAATCAGCATATTTAGGATCATATTTCGCCAGTGCAATCTTCAATAAGCCTCCAACAACAGTAAACATGTATGAATTTGATCCGAAGACGTAGTTGATGTGATGGCTGTTGTACATTAATGTTTCTGATGCTGTTGAGAAAACATTGATACCCAAATAATAAACAGTACAAGTTAAAATCATTATTAATAAGAAGCATATAAAATTGGAAAGTTCAATTGAAGCTTTAGAAGCTCCATCACTTATAGAGTTGAAAAGTTTGATGATGGACTCTTCCTGTCTGCTTAAATCGGACTCTGATGCATTATCTGTATTTATTGTCGAATCTTTCTTGTTGAGTTTGGCGAAAGATGCTGAGATTGCTGAAATAACAGTCTTCGGAAGCAGTGTCAATGCCTGGAGGATCTCATATCTATTCTTCCTGAGCATTCTGATCTGTGTGAAGAAAATAATCGGATAAACAATGACGCAAATTGCAATTAAAACAAAAGAAAGAATCCTGAAAACAAACTGATAACTTTGGTCATTCTTCTTGATGAAGTTCAATAAAATATGCATTGATTCATCAATATTAGAATAAGCATGGTCAATGTTGTTCCTCGCTGTAAGAGAATCAACGCCACAAGCAACTGTTTCATCCACGACTTCGTAGTTCAGCAGTTTTCCGACATGGTTTGCAATCATGAAGCTTGTTTGTTCAATTGACGATTTCATAATATGTGGATTGTCTTTTTCGATGTATAAATAGAAGTCCACATTGTTTGCAAACAATAATGATCTGACTTCTTTCATGTCTTCATTGTTTGGCATGAAATTTCTAAGTTTGCTCATATGCTCTGTTGCAATAGAAACTTGTCTAGCAATATATTCGAGACAATCTCTTGCTTTTGGAGATCCACCGAGATACTTCAATGAGAAGCCTGGAACTAGCTGAAGTGGCTCCATGATGCTGTGTCCTGGATTCCTTGGATCGTCAAGATTGTAAAAGAAGAAACTTGTTACATAACCACTCAAAATCGAAATAATGTCTCTCGTTTCTGCGATGCCTTCCATGAAAACGACTGGTTTCGAGAGATTGGCAGCGAAGAACTCGAATCCAATGAGCATAGCTATTATCGGACAAACAACCAAGAAGAACCAAGCAAGCATCGTTGAGCAAATCATATATCTTATCGCTGGAACTCTATGATTGTCAATTTGTTTGGAAATCGACTCCAATGCTTCGATATTTAATGAATCATCAATGATGCTATCTTCTGGGTTGATAGTGTCTTCTGTTTTAACATTAGTTATTTCATGTGATGAGCAAACTTCGGGCATATTCGGCCAAGCTTCCATTCCTAACGCGTGAACATTATCTTCGGCGACTGATATTCCTCTTTGTAGCTTCAAGAGGACTTCACTGTACTGCTTTGCCTGGATAATATCTCCTTTGACATCATTTAAGAATATCAGGTTCTGCTTTGCGACGAATCTGTTTACTGGGTATTGCATTAATAAGTGGCTCATTTCGACTTCACATTCTTGGACAGAATCTTGTGTTCTCTTGATGACAGAGCTCAAGTCGTTGATGTTGCCTTGTAGTACTAAATCCCATATATTACGCTGTCTGTTCTTCGTCTTCATGAACAGCTTTGAAAGCTTGGAAATTTTATTTTTTAGTTGCGGAGTGAATTTTGTTTCGCGAGTTTTAATGATATAGTTCGTGCACTCGAGAATTATTGATTGCAACTTGTCCTTTGTGCGAATTGACGCAACACTCTGCCTAATTAATGATAAAGTTTGCGAGTTTTCTGGATAAATTGCGCAAAACTTTGCAAATAAGGCCCAAACATCCAAAGCATCCTTCCATTCAGCGCAAGCTAGTTTGAATATTGTAAGGCTTGTGCAAAAAGAATGATTATATTGAAATCCTGTTCCAAGAATCTGCTTGAAATAGTTTTTAGACTTCAATATACTAATATCCTGGTTATCTTCGATCTCATCAAGTAGTTTCAACTCTTTCCTTATTCTCGCGTTGATGAATAAATCGGTGCAAACGAAACAAATGACTCCAACACCAGCGAAACCGGCGAAGAAGTACTCAGTCCATGGTTTCTTGAGGAAAATTATGACCAGGTTTGCAATACATAGAACGATTCCAAGAATTGATCCGCCTAAAACCATAACTGTATGTTTCTTGCTGATGTACGATGCACATCTGAAGCACGTTGAAGCACTGTAGCAGTAGAAGCCAATAGAGATCACAATCATCGCTGCAGAAGGAATTGCAGTGAAATATGTTGTCAAAGACGAAACAAGCGTCATTATTCCTGTTGTGATCAGCAGCTTTGTTTGTGGGGAGCCTTCGATTGATGGGAATGAACACGGCCTCCAAACGAGCGAAACTGAGTAAGCATTTCTAATCATCCAAATATAAATCCACATGATTGAAAACGAGAAAAATACCATGATGCATCCGACAATGTCCAACGAGATTGTGCCTTGTATGTATGCAGAAAGTATCTGGCCAGTGTATTGGGCTGAAATTGGAACTAATAAGAAAGGTCCAATGGCTAAATAGACACTTAGTATAATCAGGGAAACTCTTGGTACCTTGCTGGTGCTCTTGTATGAAAATGCAGTGTATTGCATGTAGATTCCCATAACAAGCAAAATTCCATTGACAACAGACAAGATTATTATCTCATTTCCTCTCCTGTACTCCAAAGGGATGATATGGAAGAGCACTGTCAGCACAGACATCACTTTCTGCGCTAAAGTGCCTTCAGCGAAAGAATCGAGATTCGCCGCCATGAATGACCCGCCAATGAGCTGGAAGAATCTCAGATATGATACAATGGTGTAAAGCAAACCCATCCTTGGTGCATATATGTCAAAATAGTTGAACAACGCAATTAACGAATCAATCATTTTCTCGGTAATTGGAATATCAATTAAACCATCGAACCTGCTGATAGAGGACAGCTCAAGCTCACTTCCACTCTTGCCAGTGGATGTCTGGTTATCTTCCATATATGAGAAATGATGTGACAAAAAATTCAAAAGATTTTTTTGGTTTTCAAATCTCATTCATTGATTTTAATCTGATTTTGACGTTATACGTGTAATATGCACAGTCCAGTAATACATGTCTAAATGGTAGCTTAGCACTTTCAATGGCCAGTCCCGCTAAAATTCATGTTTTTTTCTTATCAAAACTGCATTTCAATTGTTATTAAGTGGGATGGAAATTGGAATATTTCAAATCTATTGTTTCCTAGAGTGTTTTAATATTTTTGGAATTTATGCTCGAACTTTTGAATTTTTTCTGAATATTCTCATGAATTTTTTTATTTGAAATTCAGGATTTCTGCTAATAACCAGCTTATTACGACACGTTTTTTAAACATTTTCCGTGTTGAATGAATTGAAAAATATTGAATTGTGCCATGCTTGAATTGATAGAAATATTTGTTAACAAGCTTTTCATATGTTGATAGTTGTACATTATTCCATTGCTTTAGAGTCATCCGATGACATAAATTTTTTCTTTATTTTTTCAATTATCCTTTAAAAAATGAAATTCAATTTTTGCATCCAAAATTCGGATTTGAAAGTTTATATTTCCTTATAGATGGGGTGAACGGGATGATTTTACATTGATTTACATTTCAAGCCTGTAAAATTTATGAATTCAAATCCAAATGTTTTTGTTGCTTAAGTGTGCAATAGTTTTCCGTGCTATACAATGCGTTATCAAAGGTAATCTGCGGAATCAGTAAATTCAATTGGGTTAAATTCTTCGTAATTTTATCATCGGGGCATTATGCTGGATATACAATACAATATTTGCAAGAAACCTGTAATTTTGGTGTAAATTATTTCGGATATTCAATAATTTACAGGCTATGGTTAAATTACCAAAAATTAATGCATTATATGATCCAAATTAGCAAATAACTGCAGGATTAAAGCTCATCTATATAATTCTCGCAATCAAAAATATTTTAACGACATAAGACCATTTAAATTGATAGATAAGCATTTCTCATAATTTCTATCATCATGCCAATGTGTATTGACATGAAAAAAATCTATAATATTTGAATTCTTGCATTTATGTTACTACACGAATAAAATGTTTTCTGCAGCTTACATAGAATGTGTAGATGCTATTTTTCTAGGTTTAAAATATGAATTTTGAAATTTAATAACATAAAGAATTTATCCAAAAAATAATCTAATTACTCCTCTTCTCCATTTGCGTCTGGTTGTACGAAGCCATGTTCTTCATCAGTTTCATACATGATATCGAGTATTCTTCGAACCATCTCATCATCTTCGTTAACCTGGCAAAACTCTTCGATTTTACGAAGCTTTCCGTAGTAGAAATCTCTTTCCTGGGTTAACTGATCAATCTCTTCCTGCATTTCGCCAACTTGCTTCTTAATCTGTTTGAGCTCGGAATTTCCAGGAACTGAGACAGATTTAGTGACAGCAGCAGTAGACTTTGTTGTCTTGAGCGGTTTTGTATCCTGCTTTACTGTATTCTTCTTGACTGTTTTCTGATAAAGCTCTGAGTGAAGACTGGCTGAAGCAGCGTTAGGAATTGCACCAACTGGGAGCTTTCCACCATCGCCGTAGTTCTGTGGAACGTTAGCCTCGTTCAAAATGCATGTTGGAGCGACACCAGCGACAGGCCTTGTTCTCTTTGCCATACCAGCTGGCTTAACAGCATTAGCCTGGCCTATCTTAACCTGTCCTGTTGGTTCCTTGCATTTAAAATGCTTCCTTCTTGCGACAGCATCATATTCTTCGTGTGGGCCTGTCTGAAGGTAATAACCATGGATCCACTGGAACATCTCGAGGGCAGCCATGTATTTTCCTTTGACCAATGTAACGACATCGATGTATTGTTGGATGTTATTTTTATGGAAAGCGTCTTGGAGCACTTTATAGTTAGCTGTCATTTCATCCGGGCTATAGGCGTCAAACTTAACGCGTCCTAAAGCTACTGTTCCCGGATGAATTGCGTCGATTACTTGACAAAAAGCTGCTCCGTTCGATGTGTCTTCGACTTTCGTGTAGTTGATCGCGAGTAAATCGTTGATCCAGTTGAGGAGTTCGCCTCTACCTACAAAGTAGGCACCACTCATCATTCCCAAGGGCTTAGACATTGGAAAATAAATTATTATGTCACATTTACGTTTACAAATTCATTTTGAGTCAACTCATAGAATTGGCCGTTTTATATAAAATTTGTCACGTTTTAACCAATGTCACGTTTTAGCGCATCAATTGTTTCAGCAATTTTAGCAAATCTGAGCAAAAATACCTGTGATTTCAGCAAATATTGTTAAATTAGCGAGAAAAAGCTTAAAAATTGTTTTAATTTTTTGAAATCTTAACGATAAGACCTGTTCGTTAGAGCAAATAATGAGCTGAGCTGTTAAGCATTTAACGTTCAATAGTATTTTCTTAGACATATGTTAATTGTTTTGAGATTTTGAAATTCACCTTATCAACCAATAACTTATTTATCATCACCAGACAAAAGCACAACTTAATGAAATCATGACATCAAAACATATCAAAACAAATTGTTGAATCTTGATTTAATTTTGATTTTTATTGTAGCAAAATATACACTAAACCATCACTTACTAATATAATTGAAACAATAAATTTTCATTATTATTCAACAACATCATATTTTTCATATATGGAAACTAAATTCAATTTTTTCTTGTGAAATTTTCAAGTCAGAAATAATAAAGACAACATTCTTTATTTCACTCGTTTGAAGCCAGTAATATGATATAGCCGAAAACATTTATTGATGATTGAAATCTCTAAATTTTTTCAATTCTAACAAAAACTTTTTGCAGTTATATATATATACTACACAGGAATGAGCTAATCAAAAGAATGCTAAGCAATTGATGAAACAAATCTTTCTTCAAGAAAACCTTCTAAATCCTCAATTTTTACTTGCAACATCAAAATTTCGTCCATAGCAAAAAAGTTCGATGATTCTTTGCGATTCCATACTTGTTCACACATCGAACACACTATGGTACAGGTACTTTCCAGAAGAACAGAGCTCTGTTACATTTGACACAGGTCAGCAACTTCAAAAAGAGTTAGGAAATTATTACATAAGGTACTTGTGGACTGTTTGGAACCATGTTTAGCGCTGAAAATATTACCGCTAGAAAAATCATAATCAATAGTTGTACTTACCCAACACTTGCATATATGAGATATGGAACTATTTATTTGACAAATTGTTTGTTGATTGAAAGTTCAGATATATCATTGTCCGGGTCTTATGAGTTATCAACAACAAATCAATTGACATTTGGAATTGGATTTTTAACATCCTATAAATGTTTGGGGAAATATATTATCGAAACAGAACAAATAGAATATTATCATAGCTTTCTCACATTTGCTATTTTTATATCTGTTTATCCAGTTTTGATTTTTATTATTATTTCATTATTCGAAGGTTCATAATATAATAGAATGTCTAACACATTTATTTATTACACATTCATAAAAAAAAATCAAAATAAAAAAGTTTGTCACTTTTACTTATGGGTACGGTTATATTATATAAAACTAACCTTATTGAAAGTGACAATTCTACAGATTTATTACGTCCTGTGTCAATATTATGATACAGGACGTAATAAAACATAAAAATGGATGACGAAAGCGACTTGTCTATGAAATGGGAATTTGGAATCGATATTATCCTGAATTTTCAAATTATCAAATCTGCGATGATGGAAAACCTGTTGAAAAAAATGCTGGAAACTATTTTATACGTTATAGTACATTCGCTAACTTACAAAAAACTACTATATTATTAGACAAAAATGACGATCCAGCATTTTATTCTTACACAACATTAGTATACGAATGCCAATTCCGTAATTTGACCCATGGCACAAGTCCAATGGTCATTATCCAATATGGAGGAGCGTGTGTTCTTTATCATATTTGTAGTTATGACATTCAAGTCGATACGACTACAATTTCCCATATAAGAACTATACTGAAATCTAATGCAAACAAGAAGAGTTATTATTTAGAATCATCCGCATCGCAAATGTTTGGCTTTTGGGAACACCAAAGATTTGATGGTGGTGATCTAAAAATGAAAAGTGTCAATATTACAGACAGTTATACAAAGCAAGATAATGCTATGTATATCATGAATGCAACATCTCCATATCCAGCAGAAACCTCTTATTGCAGCTTTCATAATTGCAGTACAAATGGATATGATGGCTTCAAGGTGTATGAATATGAGCTTTATATTAAATATTGTTCTGTCACAGCTTGCACAGTGAAAATGCTGGGATTATTTGGAGTTGAATATAAAGGCACAAAGATTGATGTGAATAATGTGTATATTGCTAGATGCACATATCCATATCTTGTTTATATGAGAACCGGAACATTTACGATGAGAAACAGTCAGATCATTGACAGCAGTAATGCAACTTTCTCCGGTTCTTGTGATTTTCAAACTTTTAATAAAGTAGATTTGACAGGAGATTTTTTGACAACGCATAAATGCTTAGGCAAATATAAAGATGAAACAAATCCAATATTTTATGAACATATAGATCCAAACTGTTTAGTATTTATTCCTTATATATCTTTAGATTTGTCATAATTAACCTTAATATTAACCTTAGCGTAAAGTTTACATTTTATTTATTTGCAAAAAAAAAATTCTTTTACATATGAAGATGAATGAATATTGAGAAATCCACAGCGCGTTTGATGAGCATATATGGGAATTTGGTCTAGATTTTACGAAGATGAAGGAAGCTACGAAATTTATACTAAAGGCAAACCTATCAAAATTTCGACAGGAAACTACTATATTCGCCATTGCAGTTTTTGTCGATCATCTAATCGCTCGATTTCATT
>MRSU01001460.1:0-11014 GCA_008369845.1 Trichomonas gallinae
GCCAGTGGCGGGACTCGAACCCGCAACCCCAAGATTAAGAGTCTTATGCTCTATCCGGTTGAGCTACACAGGCTTCACATCAAATTGATTTATATTTAAATATAGCATATGTGACAAATAATTAATACAGGCGTAAAATTTATTCAAAATATTATGCAAATAATACTATTATATAGAAATAAATTATTATATCATAATTTATTAATTTTATGTTGATCAAGACGATAATTTCTCATTCAATATTATTTTTGTAAAGCATTCAATTTAATTTTATCAAAATATAATCAATTTTCATGTATTATTAATACACACTAAATGTATTTTATTTTTACTGGTTCAAAATTAAATTATAAAAACTTTGATGAAAATTAATAAAAAACACGTATTATTTATAAGAATAATATACAATTCATTCCTTTGTATCTTCCTTCTTCGTCTCTTCTGCTTCCTTTTTCTTCTTTCCTTTCACTTTCTTCTTAGCGGGAGCAATACTCCTGTCGTACTCCTCTAGCGTGATCTCGTCGCCGTCTATGGCGCGGAGGAGGATGTCATACTTCTTGTAGACTGTCTCAATCAGCTTCAGATGGTCCCTGACGTCCTTAGTCGCCGCAGTTTCTCTGTACGAGTGCATGCCGAGCGTCGGCGCCCCCATGTCTATCGTTGAGATTCCGTTGAGCATCTCCATCTTGGGGCCAATGGTGCCGCCAGTTGACGGAGAATTCGTTTTCGCGATTTTCATGACTTTTGCGCTTCCAGTCAATCCGCTCTGCTGGATGAGCAGCTGGCCCCTGAGGTTGAAGCCCGTCGAGTTCGCGTTCGGTCCTTTGAGGACAACGCCGTGGCCCATCGTTGGCGGATGATTCGTTTCGTAGATTCCGACGTAATTCGGGTGGCGGCCATGCGCTGCATCAGCACTGATGATGATACTGTTGCGTTTCAGGACGTCATGCTTCTGTTCTATGCTTAATTCTGGATTATTTGGATTTCTCGAAGAAAGGAATCTCAAAACGCGCTCTAGCATGTCGCCGAGGGCACCATTTAACGTGTGGCTGCCATTTTCTTCGTTATCGTAAATTGCGCAAATATTTATTGTATTTTCTGGCGGCGAGCTCAAAAAACCGTTGAAACAGCAGTAAGAAGATAGAAGGTTGTCAATCCTGGCGCTAGTAACTAAATCATTGACCATTGTCGCTGGTTTTGCGTCTACTAAATATAAATCAACAGATATAATAGAGTTTTGCGGTATTTTAGCCAAATTTTCGAGATAGGATCTTACAGGTGTACTAGAATTGGTGCCAACAATGATTTTCATGTTTATATCTCTGTCAAAATTCGGTTTTAACGCAAAATCCGGCTGAATTGTAACTTCTGGGAACGGAATAAATCCAATTGGTTTGACAGTGTTTACGAATTTGGTTTTCATTTGTTCGTTTTCTTTGTAATAAATATTTCCTTTTAATATCAAATCTCTTCCAAACATTGTATGAGCAAGTCCTCCTGTATAATTGGAGAGATTTAAGTACTGGTAGAGTGTCGTAGATCCATCAAATTGCTTTTTTAGTTTGATACAAGGCGAATCTGAATGAGCTGCGGCAATTACAGCAGAATTATATCCACCAATATCATATGCTATTAGTGTTCTATGCGAGCGAATAAAAAATCCTTGTTTTGGCGCAGTTTCTGGAAGATTTGATTCTGTAATTTTAGTAAAACCTTTTTGCGTTAATATTGTATCAGCATATCTCGTAAATGAGATCGGATCTGTGCAAACATTCATAAAATTGCAGAAATCTACACCAATTTTATTCACTTCCATTTTTTAAAAAACGTGACAAAATCTGACATATTTTGACAATAAACAAAATTCTGCCAATAAATAATTATTTGTTTTTTGACATCGAAAATTTTAAATAAAAAAGCCGGTTTTGAGTAAGAGATATGTGTAGAATCAAGTCGTTTTGTTATTCCTAGATGAGTTTATTTGGAAAAAATTTGAAAAATATATCTAGGTTTGCAAAGATGGTGAAAAAATTTATTAATGAACAAGCATACATGAATAAATTTAAACTGGTTCAACTGGTACATCGAAGTCATTAGCAAATGGATCCTCAATAGCGTGTTCGTTGAAGATTGGGTTATCATTTTCGAAGGCGGCATCATCTACACCTTCCATTTGTCCAACTTCTTCAGGGTTGAACTCGGCTGCCTTCTTTGTGGCCTCTCTGATGATGATTGCAGCTGCGATGGCAGCAGCAACAGCGACAGCAACACCTGCGCCAATGAAGATTGGCGTTGTCTTCTTGCTATTGTTTGCATCCTTTCCTTTTTGGGCATTTGTAATGACAATGAAATCATCATTTGGTTCAGCTGTTGGTGTTGGGAGAATATCTACGTATGTATTTCCGTCCTTAGTAATAACTTTGATTGTTGTAGAGTAAGAGCATGTAATGTTACCGTTTGCTGGGTCAATTGTAGTGACACATGTGTAGGAAGTATAATTGATTGGCTTTTCTTGAGTGCTTGAGCTAGAGCTTGAGCTTGAATCAGCTGTGTTGTCTGGTCTGTTTGTGGGCGGTGGTGGTGGGATTGTTGGTGGAGGTGGGAATGGGGATGGTGAAGGTAGTGGGGTTCTTGGTGGTGTCCTCTTCCATGTGAAGTTGAAGTAAGCAAAGTTAGAGCTGGCTCCAAAACTGTCAACTACCTTGAGTATAATTGTATAATTCTTTTCTTCCAATGCTGGGATTGGATAGTAGAATGTTTGTTCCTGCCAATTACCATTTGCGTGGATTGGGTCTTGGTTAGATTGACTAAATTCTTGAGATGATGGGGGAGCAGCAAACCAAACTTTTAAGCTGTCGCCAGAATCTATATCTTTAACAAAGTATTTAATGACGGCGATTTGATTATATTCAAATACAGGTATTTCATCCTTATGATCGATTTTGATTTCTGGAGCTTGGGAGTTTACGTATTCGAATTGATGTTCAATACGCTCTGATTGGACACCAAATTCGTCTGTAGCCCAGATGCGGAGTGTATGTTGTCCGAAATTAAGACCTTTCTCTCTGATAGAATATGACTTAAGGATAGTTTTTTCTTCTCCATTACATACAATTTTGTCTTTAATTGTGAACTCATAATCGTCATCAAATTGGTAAGAAATGTTAGCAAATGTATCATCCCAAAGTGTGCCCTGAATTTCAATGTAACTGCCCTTCAAGTATCTGCTCTGGAGCTGATTTTTATTAATCTGCAATCTTGGGGCCTGATTAACAAGGAAATTCCTTGTATAAACATTAGATGTGAGATTTATATCATCATATTCTTTTTGCGCCCAGACTTTAACCTCGGTTGAAGATACACCTTCTGGTAGCCTAATATTAAATCCGTCTTTCTTGATGTTGTTTCTGAAGTCTGTTTTGCTATATGGATTTCTTGCTTTATATGTTGTTGTTATTCCATTTGTTGTGACATTCCAGTAAAGCATGACGGGTTTGTCAAAATCCACTTCTTTGATTGTAACTTCAATTCGAGCTGTCTCTCGGGGCAGATAATTTTGTTTGAATCTAGTTTCATCAACTGTTATAGTTGGAGGGTTTTTGAGATCCTGACCAACGCCAAGAAGAACGCCAAACGGAATTGTTTGTTCAGGATAGATAACTCTGTTCTTCCAACCTAAGGAGAATGTAGAGTCTTTCCCTTCCAAATGAGTTTTACTGTCGGCATTTTCGAAATAATGCTTATTTGAGTAATCGAATTCGCCGAACCAAAAGGTATCAACATTAGTGACACGAAAACCATCGCGGACGACTAAAGTTAAGTTGGTATTAGTTTCTTTATCAATCATGCTTAAGCCACGATTTCCATCGTACCATCCACATTCGGCATAGTCGTTTCTGTTAATCTTGACATCTGTGTAACTGGCGATTGATATTTTATGAGGATCTTCTCCAATATTTGTTGCAATGAACTCAATAAGGAGGTAGTTCTTGCCAAGTGGGGTGAAATTTGTTGATACTTTAATGCCATGATCAATAACTACACCTTGATTCGTTCCAAGGATCTTCTGTGGAGCAAAGTCATCAACTTTAAGGATTGGGCGCCATCCGCTTCTCTGATATGCAGTGGGGAACATATTATATGAGATATCAAAATCTCCTTCATAGCCTAGATTGCTATCATGTGGCCATGTAACCCAGCACCATTGGAAGTGATTTTCATCACCGCCGGGTAAATAATCTGGTATTTGTTGAAGCGAGAAGCTTGCAAGAAGTGCAAACATTTATGTATTCTGATAATTCCGAACGTTCAGAAAAGTCGCATTGAAAATATTTTTGTGAGAGATTTATATTGACTTTTGAGACGTTTTTTATTTGATCAAATAAATTAATAATTGGAATTGCGTTTATTTCACGGTTTTAAAAAAAATCTTATTATAACTTGACTTTATCATTATTTTGATATAATAATCATCGTACAATGAATATGAAATAGATATTCATTTGAGAATAAACACAACAATTTAAAATTATTGTCAGATTATGACTTAAATAACATTATGTACATATTTTATCTTAAACCTGTAATAAATATTTTTCATCATTTAAATCGAAAATATAATGATAACATGGCCATTATATTAATCCATTCCTTTTTGAAAGAAATATTTTTAGAAAAATCTTATCATCAAATAATCATTGAATTATTTCTTTTCAATTTTAAATAGTTAAGTCTGTCGTTAAGAAAAGCTTTCAATACAGGGATAAGTTTAAATCATTGAATTATTTCTTTTCAACTTTAAATAATTACGTCTTTTCAATTATGATCATAATTAATTCCTTAAACGGCTTATAATTTATGTCCGTATGATATTACTAATGTCATCGGATCAGTTTACTATTTTCATCTACCAAATAATCATTCAAAATAATTTTTTTCTTAATACTATTTTTCAGAATAAAAGATATTGATTATCAAACAAATTATCAATGACATGATATTGTTTATTATTTTATTTATTTAAAAGAATTTGACCTACCATGTGAATAATGCTGCTTCATCTGTTTGGATATGAGATATGATGCAGCTTTTAAATTTTTTATAAAGCATATATTGCCACGCCTGCTCAAACTTGATCCCATGAAAATAATGAAAGTATACACATATAAATTCAATACAGATTACATATTTAAAAGAAAAAACAAAATATATGATGAATTAATTTTTCTTGAATGAAAATTAACAACCAAAGTCAATGTCTGATCATTATTTATATTAGATATCAAATGACCTTCACATTTTAACTTAGATTTGGACTCAAATAACCATTTTCGAGATGAATCGAATTGTGGTTCAGCTTTGTTCGCTATTTTAGGAATTATGTTATGACGATAGTAATCACGCATTTATACTTCAAAGTTTTTTCAGATTTATCTAGCATGTTTGCAGGATTTTGGATTTAAAAAATATCTTGAATTGTCATATTCAGTTTAACAATAGTACAATTCAGCTCAACATCATTTGCAATAATTAAATATTACTGCTCAAGTCCGAAAAAAGCTCATTTTTACTCCATATTTTATTAATTTTGCATTGGAAAGAATCTTAGACCAATTCGGAAGAGTTCCAACAATAGATGAAAGGAAGAAATGTCATTTGATACTACCATTCTACTAGTATGGAATAATAACATTTTTTTCGCAATTCTAGTTTAATAACATTGTTTCTGTGATTATATCCGTCAGCGGTATATAAATACAGCTCTGCTTCGGCGTGAATTTGCGTCGTATGATGAAAATTTTCTCTCTTATTTTATTAGTAGCCAATCCTGATCGTTTGAGATGAAGATACATGTAATAAACCTGAATTCATCGAACTTGTTCACCAATTCCCGAAATTTTATATCGTGATTAATTTTTTCTTCATAATTTTGCCAAATTATATAATGCAACATAATCTAGATGTGAATATTTGCATGGTTCTTTGATAAAACACACTATTTATGTTACATCTTTTTTGATTTAAATGAATGATAAGTCTGAAAATAATACGAATATATCGAAATTAAACAGTATTGTCGAACGGTAACTGTCCGAAGGAATTTGACAACTTCATGAAGACATTATTTTGAAGCAAGAATCAAAGCTGTGTTGTTGTCATTATCTTTTGCGTCGATTGTAATATTAACATTTTCTGCTTCACAGATTTATCTACGCTCAATGTTTGCTCAGATCAGTTTATAATGAACCAATCCTGGTATGTTTGACAATTAGTATGGACAAATCCTGAAAATCATATCATTATAATGATTAATCTATCATCTACAGAGCATTAAAGAATCATCTACCCAACGATCAGGTTTAACTACAGTTCATGTGCACATAATATATATATATATATATATTTATCTTTATTTTATAAAATGTTAATAATACTTTAGTATTTGCTTTGCTTTTTTATCAGAAAAAAAAAAATATTACATTATAATAAAAACCATGCATATTAAGATGAATGCATGAGCATGATTTGCGTTGTTACAGACACTGCGACAGACTCTGGTTTTGAGCTGAGAAACCATGCAGATGCTTTCATCTGGCATTATGTTGACCGTTAAATCAAAGAATGTCGTTCCTTGGAATTCTTTGCGAACATAGATCGTCGGGGAAACGTTAAATGCATTTGAGAACACATTTGATCCTGTTTCTGGAGCGGAGTTAGAGCATATATATATTTGCGAAAAATTTGAGATTCCAAACATTCTTGATTTATAAAAAGTGACGTACATAGGGAAAATTATTTTATTCAGTTTTCTACAGTTTGCGAAGGTATTATTGCTGAGGAATGTAATATTTGCTGATGGCTCAAACGTTAGAACTTCTAAATATAACATTCCTGAAAAAGCGGCATAATCAAGATATTTTACAGAATATGGAATATGTAGCTTTTTAATTGAAGTTTGATAAAATGTATCTCGTGCTAAAAATTCTAATGAGTTTGGAAGTGTTGCTGATGTGATTTTGCTGCAAGCGCGAAAACAAAACACTGATGTTTTGGAAACACGATATAATTTGTTTTGGTATGGGACAAAAGATTGTAAACTAACGCGTCCCGAGTAATTTACGCCAGAAACTGGAGCATTTGAATAAGTTTGATAATCAGAACCATTCGAATGATATTGTATTCCAACGCAACATTCTAGAGGACCGATAATTTGGTAGTTTAGCCCATCGTATTGGAATACGGCGAGATTCGAAATATGAACAAAGCAAACTGATAAAAACCTTGCTGTCACGTTTTTCCTTGAAATGAAATTTATGTCACTTTACATCGGAAATCTGTCATTTTACATCACTTTTTGTCAAAAATCATGAAATCTGTAAATATTGTAATAATTCGATGGAAAATGGGCACAGAGAAAATAAAAGTAGGCCACAATGACACAATTGGGACTCTTATTAAGTACATGACAAATAAATTTAATATTGAAGAAGACATTCAAACATTGACTCAAGAAAGAACGAAAACAGTTATTCAAAAGAGAGCTAAACTATCGAGTCTCGACATAGAAAATGGTGAGATATTTATTATGCAAATTCCTTCAGATTCAAATTCATCAAATGATAAAACTTTGTCAAATCAAAATAACACGAATACACAAAGCTCTAGCAATGTTGTAACACTGGAACAATTACAAGTTGTTCATCCTACAATTAAATATCAAAAATATCAAGATTTAACACTAAAAAGAGTGCTATTTCCTATGCAAGAAATGGATAGAATAGGCAAAATAAGTAATTCCCTCCACTTCAATTCTACTCAAATCTTCTTTTTATACGGAACTCAACCAAATAACGCAGCTATGCGTATTCATTCTGTTTCTCTGCCTTCACAAGAATGCTCAAATAATAATTTTCAGGTAAATGAGATGCATATTAAGGATTCATATCATGTTGCACAGATTTGCGGCTTAAAATTTTTAGGATATTTAATTATTGCACCAAAAACAGAATCCATTGTTGCTCCATCCTTGTTCATCAGACTTATTGGCTTAATCCCACAAGATATCAATGAAATTATAATATTAAGATCTTTATCAACATTAAAGTCAATGGTTGATTCTGTTTCATGCGAGATGGATGCTTTTTATGTTAATAAGCAGTTCATTGATTTATATAGAGCTGGAGTTTTCACTGGAGAAACAACAGATAAATGTTTAATTACAAAAGAAACAGTAAATGCTGGTACAAAGATAACGAAAGAAGTTGAGATACCATTCTTTGTAACACCAATCGCCATAAAATACAAAAATGGCTGGTTTCCAACAAATTCTTTTCCATTTCAGTGTTTTTATCCTACAGTTGCTGATTTCGTTAGTCAAGCCTACAAATATTTTGATGTTCCAGATTATATAAGATATCTGGACTTTAATTTCCTTTTATATCTTTGCACAATCTTATCAAGAGAAGATGAAGTACCGCTTTTCGTTAGAAAATGCATCGACAAAGAAAGTGTACCAGATTCAATACTAGTTAAAATGGAAGATATGATTGATGCACCTCTTAGAAAATTAATGAGATAATTTTTTGGCTTTTATAACCTTATCATCCGCATAGTTATGTCTTTGTTTGTATAATATGTCTTATTATTATATATGTCTTATTATAATATGTCTTATAATATGTCTTTGTTTGTATAATAAATCTATACTCAAATCTTTATGTTAGCATTTAAATTGATAAATTTTTAATATGATTTTGTAATATAATCAAAATTTTATTGAAGCTATGTTAGACATAAACAATAAAACTTTGTCTCTACAAACTCATTGATTAATGCTATTTTTAAATAAATTTTTATATTTCTTGTTTATCTAGTTGGATTTCATATTCTATCTTATAATATCGACTTTATCTTCTAAAGATGCATCTATTGATGGTAATATTTAGGTATGGAATTAATTATGGATGGATTGTGGAATTAAGGTTAATTGATTTATAATTGTCACTTTTTACAATTGTTTGCAAGTCAGATTTTTTCATGGAAAATTCTTTTTCTTTGTTTCAGCACGTCCAGATCAATGCGTTTCAATTCAGGACGAACTTCTTGTTGGTGATCATTGTATGGATTTCTTCCTTTTCTATTGGAATGATTTTTGGAATCTTTGGTCCTTTCAAATTAAGTCATGATTACTTCAATATAGATGATATATCGGATTATGGAATCGATTTCAGGGTTATGCAGAATATTTATTTCCTTGCAGCAGCAATTGGTGAATTTTTGCCTTTGTCATTTAAGAATGTTGGAAGGCATGTATCTTTAGTTTGCATTATTGCTGTTCATATAGTTTTTCTCATAGTATATATTATTTTTTGCTCATCACAAATGATTTCTGTACTAATTCGCTTTACGGAAGGTCTTATAATGGGCATATTATCATCATTTTGTCCAATATTGCTTGCAGAAATCGAGTATGAAAATAATAATATTTTATCTTCAACGCATTTATTATTTTATCCATTAGGTTTATTGATTTCACAACTAAGTGGTGAATATTCCATCTATTTTATGATAGCATTCGCAGTTTTGCAGATTTTATTGTTAATAATTTTTGAATTTGATACAAATCGCGATTACTTTGAAAAATTTTCATTTGATGAACCATTTAATGTAAGTATTGATAGAATTGTCATGGTTTCGATTGTTTTAATTCCATCAATTTTATCTGGCGTTTATTCATATCAAACTTATATATCACAGTACAACTCGTACGATGAATCATACAAATGCATTCTAAGTCTTGTATTAACAACTCCACTCTTCTTAATATTTTCAAACATTGAAATTTTAGGCTTCTTCATGATAATGGTATCATTCATGCTGTGTGCATATTCAAGCTACTCAATTTACACCAACAACATCAATGAATACACTTTCATATTAAATTTCATTGGCCAAGGACTAGGAAAGCAGTCTGCACTATGGAGAGAGGTTTACGACGACTCCGCCTTCGAAGACCAAACGAACAACTTCTTTATGCTCGTTGCCGGATCAATGAGGTGGCTATCTGCCTTCTTCGTTATTGTTGGCTTCCCGAATGAATTTGATCCATTCTCTAAGGTCGTCATTAATCCTACAGGATCCATGCTGTTTTTAGCCATGGACATTGTTGGCTGCATTGCTCTTCTTTATCCAATCTATAAAACTCTTCTGTGATTTGATATAAAAATATGATTCTATAATGTTTTATTTTTGATGTTATTTAAATAAATATTTCGTATTTAAACTACATTTTCTATTTTAGGTCTCATATTCAAAATTTTTAAAGGGACGCCTCTCAATTGAGAGGAATACGCACGTAGGAGACCTGTTGTGGGTGTCAAACACGCCCTGCTCTCAAAGTTCTTAATTGATTGAAAGGTCTGTCAATAATGGGTGAATGGGCATATCAAATATTTTGAATATGAATAGAAAATAAAAATATTATTTATTGATATAATATTGTAGGTAATAATATTCTACATTATTTAGATGTTTTTAGCGAAAAAGAAAGAAGCAATTAATTTGAATACTGATTGAAAAAAATAAAAATGATAAAAATAGTAAATTATAGATGGTATCAATTAATAGTATAATATGACAACTTTAAAATGTAAAAATAATCTTGTAAAAATTGAATCCGCATTCATTTTTAGTTAATGATAGAAAATTGAGATGAGACCATCATTAAAAAACCTAGTTTATATGAATACTATGAATCATATTTTATGTAAAAAAATCTCAAATATGTAAAGTTTACAAAATAATCGTTTTTTGTTAAATAATGGAGTAAAAAATCTGAGATGATGATAGTTAGAACAGTGATTTAATGCAATTGATGAATCAATTGTCAAAATCAGGAAAAATTAATTTTTTAAATTGAGAAGTTTACAATAAAATTGAGAGAAAAATGAAAAAAGCCAGTGGCGGGACTCGAACCCGCAACCCCAAGATTAAGAGTCTTATGCTCTATCCGGTT
>MRSU01001461.1:0-13937 GCA_008369845.1 Trichomonas gallinae
TAATGGTCACTATGTGCTCATTCTATATTATTAATTTACAGAATTTTTAGTTGTATTTTTCTGCCGGACAACCTTTGTTAAGATTTGACATGTAATTTGTATTAAAATTTGACACATGAACTGTTCAAAAATTTGACATGTAGACTTTTGATATGATAACAAATGTGAAACCTTGACGTGTAAACTAATTGAATTTTTGACATGTAAATAAATGTAAAAAAATGAAATGTAAAATTTATAAAATTGACGTGTAAACTATATAATATTTGACATGTAAAAAATATGACAACGATAAAAAATTATAATTTTGACAATGAATCTGTTCAATGTAGGCTTAAGTGAGCCAGATTTTATTCTCCCATCGCTTGCTGAATATTCAATACAGAAATACGACTTATACCAGTCCTATGTTAACTACAATATGAAGATGCTTAAAACTCAAGATCGTAAAAAATTGTTCTTTGAGAAGTGCAAGTCAAATGCATTGACAGCATACATCGGAATGTTGACTTTCACGCCTGAAATTGACTATAATTTTACAATCGAATTATTCACTCTTGCACAGCAACTTCCTCTTCCTGAATCCGCTGTTGCAGGTCTAGCTCTTAGATTTATCCATGCACTTATTGCAGCAAAAAAAGTTTCACAGCCAATTTACGAAGAATTCCAGCAATCAGCTAAACGTCTGCCAAGCGTATACTCAGTTCCTTATCTCTGCCTTTGTGCTAGAACAGGGCAACCTACAACAGCCAAATTCCAACCAATTCTTCGGAGCTCGAGATTATCATGCCTTCTTTTGTTCTATCAAGGACTCAATGATTTATTACTCAATAAGTTTGTCGAAGCAGAAGACTCATTTTTCAAGGCTCTTTCCATTACAAACTTCGCCAAAGATATTATTCCTAATTTATTATTATATCTCGGTCTTTCGAATTTCCTTCTTGGAAGGTCATATGACTACTTTTCCAGTTTTGTTCCAGCTAGATTCCAAGTCGACGAGAATATCAAGAATCTTTGGGATCCTGATTTGAAATATTCTACCCCACTCATTTATCGTCGCTGGGAAAAGCAAATCATGACTCAACGTGCTAAGGTTATTATCCGGGATTATGCCCTTTTGTACCCTTCCACTTCTCTCGATGAACTCAAGTCCAAATGTTCGATTGGTGATGAATTCGATGCTGTATTTAAGTCAATTGCTGTGGATATTGGTGCACAGGTCGAAGCAAATAAGGTTATATTCGGTCCTCCACACATTACATCTATGATTGAACAAAGCATCAAGTCAATTCAAGCAAAGAGAATTGCTTTTGAAGCTAAACACCAGTAGTCTGTGATATAATCTCATTTTATAATAATATAAAAGAAAAATGTATTTATAATAAATTATATTTATTTAATATATTATAATTAAATTGTCTACCAACTCGTTTATCTCATACTCGAAGGATACCTTTAAAAAAAAAAATTAAATTTTAAATTGTAATGAATTTTTCATAATTTTTATATCAAAATTCTTAGGGGAAAATTTTTAACGCAAAAAAACTAAAGCTAATGATTTTAATTTAGTAAATTAACCTTATTACTCGGAACAGTTCTGCAGTGATAAAAATCATCAATATACGATATTTATTCATTTCAATGCATTTATTTTATACTTCATTATAAGACTCTGTGTATGTATTATATTATTTTGCATAAAATCATATATTTGGCAAGATAAACTCAAATTTTATATGAAAAAAAAACAAAATAAATAATGAAAATTTTTGAGAAATTTAGTCAAATATTTCTTATATATGCTATATAGATGTCCAAAAAGTAAATCAAATTTCATAATTTTATGACGATTACTCCTCCCTCCGAGAAAGTCATCGTAGACTTTCGGGAGACTCAAGGAGATTTGTTCGTCTATGGCTTCGGCAAAATACTGCCGATATGCCCGTTCTTATTTCAAGTCCCAATGAAAGAAGAATCGAAATTATTTTCAACTCATAAAAAAGAATCGTATTTAACACTTCAATGCAACAGATTTCGCGTCGATGAGAGTCTTGATGACATTGATTATGCTGAAACACTACCTTACGCGTTTACTTCCGCAGCTGAAATTCTATTAGAGAGAATCTCGTTGAAGGAATTTGCATGTAGTATTTGCAATCATATTGGACCTCGATCAGAAGTCCTTTCACATATAATTACATGTCATTCAAGCCATATTCGTAATTTTTTAGATCATCACATTGAATTTTTAGACGATGATGATAAACCATTTTTCGGTCTTTTCACTAAATGTCAGTTCGACTCTTTAATAACAAGCCCTACGAAGCCATATGTATTAAACAGAGGTCAGAGCGGAACAATTTGTGCTCCAATTTTACCAAATCTTAGTGATACAGAAGAATCGGAGTCAGAAAGCAAAGACCCTGAAATTGATATGCGATTAAATCAAAAATATTCGGATCCATTATATCGATCTGAGCAAATTCGAGTAAAATATCAAGACACAGACATATATCCATTAACAGCATTCGCAAAAGAGCACATTCCGCAGTTTTTGCGCCAAGATGATGATGAGACAGATGAAATAACGCGTTTAGAAAGGACAGACAAAGAAGATTTCGATAGAAAAGATCATATTTTACAGTCAATCAACGAATTTTACATGCCACAAACTGTTTCTCAGTCGAAACCACAAGAAATTGAAGGAAACGTCGACGCAGTTAGAAAGATGAAGGATGAAATAAAGAAGCCACCAATAGAGGATATTGATGATCTCATGCGCAAGATGAAAGAGGAAGAAGAAGCCGCAAAATTAGAATTAATGAAAGCAGAAGAACCGCCAAAACCAGTTTTGATTGAGTATCTATCAACAATACCAGCAGATATTATCGATGACGTCATCGAAGACATAGCGGGCAAGTTCGTGCACGAATATGTTGACTCACAAATTGTCCCGATTGTTAAACCGATTTTAAACCAAGAAAAGAAAGCCTACAACAAGCGTACGCGCGAAGAAAAGGCCAACAGGCAGCGTCAAGAGCGTCGTAAGCGCGAAGACGAGATGAAACAAAGAAGACAGGAAGCAATATCGAACATTTCATCAAAAATCGTTAATCCACTCATTCGCAATTTCGTTCGACAGGAGATATCAGACATTTTCAAGCAGGAAGCGCAGAACCTCGCAGACCCGATGGACTCGAAGCCGAGGATGAAGGATGGTGGCCTTCTTCCTGTAGTAGTTAGCGGCTTAACATCGCCGAAGCATCTCAGCATCGAATTTTTGTCGAAGCTTTTCTCCAACCTGCAGTTTTTGCTCGATGAGGACGAGAAGCCTCTTATCAGGTTCAGAGTCAGATACAGAAGATTCGAGGTGCTCCTCTACCTCGCAAATGAGGTTGAAGTTTCAAAAGCTTTAGCGATGAGTCCTCTGCAAGTCGATTACACAAACGCTCTTCTAGAAATGGATGAAGAGCTGCCTCCAGAAGGATGCTGGACAGCGTTCACTAACCAGAAAGTGCTCGAAGTCGGATCTACCAAAAACTTGGAAGACTTGCATGCAAATGGCGGCAAGTTTTCTTACGAACAAATGTCAGGGTTGTGTGATTTACTTTCTTTAAATAGATCATAAAATATATTGTAATGCATAGATATATTAAATTATATATTTTTCATTTATAATGCATATATGCATAGTTTCACTTTTTCCTATATAACTACATGTTTTTTCAAAAATATAAAAAGTAATATAACTTTGGAAATTCGGAGATTTGTGAATTATAAGTATAGCAATAATATGTGATAGAATATTTTCATTTGTTTCGAATAACAATTGTTTTAGATTGATGAGAAAAAACAGCAAAAGATGAGCTTAAAGTAATGTCATAATATACACAAGAACAGATTTACTTTTTATCATATAACTAATTGTTTTTCTTGTAATATAATTGAATTTTTGGAAATCGCGCAACATGCGAATGAGGAGCAAAAATATGATATATTATCTCATTAACATTAATATAATTCATACATATTGCATAAAATATTATTAAAAATTTCAAAAAAATAATTTATATGGCTTTATATGAAATTCAGCCTGACTTTGAGCCAATGGGACAATTTTTCTATATACTAACCTTTATATTTTACCAAATTTAAGAAAATGAAATTGATTAATAAAATTAACCTTCGAACCTGGTTAAAGAATTGCTAGCGGCACACTTCTGCATAATGTAGTCGAATCTTGGCCTTTGAGGATTTCCATGTAATTTATCTTTTGTTTGTCCTAATGATTTAATTAAATGGCATTTATCGACTTGATTTTTTAATAATGAGCATATTCTATCAAATTGGTGTATCAGTACGGGTGCGTGTTTTGCATTTATTGCGTACATTTTATTATCTGATCTCGGATTAAATTCAAAAAGAGAATAAGCTGCAGATAAAAGATATTTTGCATCATAGTCGATAAAATAATCTGATTCAGATCTATAAACAACATAGTTAAGTATAGATTGATCATTCACACCTTCTCTAAAGAAAATATTAGGGTCAAACATCTTTAAATATAGCTCATACATCTTTATTGCCGGTCCTATGAGAACTCCTCCGTTGATGAGCATCTTGGAACTGTAAAAATCATCAGAATAATTATCATCAGTTAATATTTGTTGTTTTCTGGCCCATTCATGATCTTCGAACGTGACTTCTTCAACTGATAAAGATATTTTGTCACGTGGAAGATGTTCATCGAATGGATCTCCTTGAAAATAAGTATCAAAAATATCATTAATCATTATTCTATCAAAATAATATCTATACGTATCTAAGAATGATAATATAACTAGAGTACGAAGTGTTCTCGCGTCTAATCCTTCGAAATTATTTAATTTGATGAAGAATGCGCCGCATTTTTGTATTTCTGCTAAAACTTCCTTATTGAAATTGTTAAGATATCCTTTGTCAATGAAAATTATCACGCCGCAAACACATCCTGTCGATCGAAGATTTCGTAGCCATGTTAAAAAGTTGTGTATTTTCTCACCAAATCCAAATGTAAGCGCTAAATCATTAGGATTACTTTTAATTTTGTTGTGCTTTTCTGGATTGTTGCATAATATACAATTTTGGAAATTTGAAACGTTATGTAATTGTGATATTACTGATGCATCTTCAAAGAGTGCGGATCCATGTAGATATTTTTCAACAGCATCGTGCAATTCTTTCGGATTTGCAAAATTATATGAAACAATTGTTCGAAATTCTTGTTTTAGAGCGAAGATTATAATGGAAATGCATAGGCATGCTATCAATACTGTTTGGTTTGTCTTTGTATTTCTCCAAAATCGCGATCTTGGTTTGACACGATATCGAGTTTTGAAAATTTGAAAATGATCATTTGAATAATATAAACCAATCGGCATATTTGATATTATTATTGACACAATTTCCTCAAACTCAATATTATTTTTAAAACATCAATTTGATCAGAAAAAACAAGCTAATATGTACATATTTCTTGATTGAAATAAGCTTTTCTTCAATTTTGAGATTTCATACACTTATATAGAGCTTTTCTATATCAATATATAAAGATATTTATTTGAAATTAACATCAATCTTGATGATTTGGATATAATAAGTCCTAATCAATAACATTATATGGTATGAGAAACTGTACGTAATTCTTTATTTCATTTTGAGAAAAAGATAAAATATGCAACAGTATCTTGAAAAATTGATCATATATCCCTTAAGTTTATGAAATCAAATTTTTAAGCATCATGTGTTGGATCTATATTTATTTGTGGATGTTTTCAAAATCAATCCAAAAGAGGATGAAAATGAAAGACAATTTATTACAAATCGAGAACGAATAGTATAATGATAATACATTTTAAAAATTAGCCAAAGTTTGAGGTTCATCAAGAAAATTCACGAAATTTTTTTTTCACTTTTTGATTTTTTCAATAATTTTCACCATAGGGTTTTCTCTGCATTAATTCATTTTATATATATAGTAGTATCCAAATTTAATCTCAAAATGAAGAAAACCATTATTGTATTTGAAACAAAATTTTACTGAAATTTTTGGTAAATCAGGCTCTCTATAATGTATTAATATCGTTGCTCACTTCAAATCAAGAATGTCAAAAATTTAGTCAGCAATAACGGTTAGAAAAACCGCTGAAACCGTCGATTCGATAATATTTAATTCAAAATTTAAAAACTTTGAATTGAAAAAAAAAGGCGCCAAAATTCCTGATGGATGAGCGAAGTCTTCAAGTAACGGGTACAGAGGGAATGCAAGGGATGAATGATCAATCAATGGATCAATACTTAACTCCACAGCAAATGCAACTCTTCCAGTTGGCTTCGGCTGACGCAAATCTATCTATGCAACACGCAACAGGTCGTGGTGTATGGTCTCAACAGGAAGATGAGTTATTAACTCGGGCTGTTATGCAATTAGGCCCAAAGAAATGGCAAGATATTAGCAGATTCGTACCTACTAGAACTAGTAAACAATGTCGAGAACGATGGTTTAACTGTTTGAATCCAAATAACAAACATGGCGCTTTCGAGCCATGGGAGGATCAAATTATAATCGAAAAACAGAAAGAAATAGGTAACAGGTGGGCGAGTATAGCACATCTTTTACCTGGAAGAAGCTCAGGTGCAGTGAAAAACAGATGGTATTCGGGTCTTAAAAGCTATCACCCGTCCGCTTCAATGGGAAACTCTTCATTACAAACTAATATGGATACAAATCTAGATACTTCAACAATTACCCCGTATCCGCAGTAAATGTCTAATTTTTCGTCTAAAGATATTGTCTAATTTAACTTCTGAAACTCATAAATTTTTTACTTTTTTTCGTTTCAATGGATAACATGTAGAAATTTTTGGTGAGTGGCCTCAGTGTTGCGACAGAAGTGTGTTTCTATACATTAGAAGTATCTAATGAATCATCAAAATCGAGTATTAAACATTTTTTGAAACTTCAACTGGATTTATATGATTTATATCTAACAAGTAGCTGAATGGACCAATTGTTTTTTTGATTCTATAATTTTATACATTTTGCACACTGTCGATCAGGGTAACCTAATAATTAAGTACACTTCTGTGTGTTTATTCTAGGGTTTAAATATCTCGCATTTGGTACGACGACTTTCTCCAAAAAACGGTTTTTTGATCAAGGGTTCAACATGAAAACGCAAATTTTAATAGATAAGATATGTAATTAGTTAGAGGGAATTGCATGAAAACAATTAAAAACACGAAATGTTCATGAATTATGTTTATTGTTTATGAAAACCATTGATATAGATATTGAATAAATTAAAATTGTTTATTATTAGATTTTTTCATATATAAAACAATTCTTTTCATTGTAGATGATATTAATATGATATTGTTGATGGTTGATTATTAATTCTTAGAATGATTTTAGTGATGATGTTAGAAATTGGCTAAATTTTGACATGTAAAGTGTCACTTTTCTAACTCTCTCTGTTAGTGATGTAAACTAACGTCCATTTTTTAGAAAAATAATAATATGAGTCTTTCAGTTCCCAAAGTCTCTCCTTTCAGTGAAGAGTTTGGCATTGTTGAGCAGCAGCTTAGATTACAGTTGCACGCTCCAGTGCTTAAGATTTCCGAAATGTTTGATATTGCGTTAAAACCAATTAACGTCCAATTCGATAATTTCTGCAAAGCACATCTCCCATCAAATGTTGTTGATGTTTTCATCCCAACAAATCAAGTCAAACAATCAAAATCCGACGTTATTAGTCATGGATTCAAAGTCCATCCAAAGGAGGGCTTCACTTTCAACACAAACGAGCTTGTTCTCGATACAAACGAGAAGGAATTTGAAGTTTTCCACTTAAAAGTCGCTCTCGCTTCGATTATCAACTATCAAGATCCAAAAGCTCCAATTGGCAAAGTAAAATATCAGACAGGTACCCCAACAGTCGCCAATCTCGAATCAGGATACAACACCCTCAGAATAGCTGACAACAAATTCGTTGTTTTCATTCCAAACCAGATCAAGGGCTGCCACCTTTGCCGCTTCACATTTGAGGAAGGTGTTTCTGATGCTGACCCAGATGGCCACGTTTGCGAGCAATGCGGATCAGATGGTGCCAAAGTTTACTGCTTTAACTGCCACAAGCGCCTCTGCGATAGTTGTGACAGCAGACTCCACGAGGAGTCAAACGACTTCATGAGGGATCATAAAGTCGCTCCACTCGAAGAAGCACAAATTAACGTACAAAAGTGCCCAGAACATCCAGACCACCACGTCGAATACTACTGCCCTAAGTGCCACCTCCCGATCTGCCTCGAGTGCAAGGTCAAAGGCAGCCACGCACACGGCGATCCAGCAAAGCATAAACTCATCCCAATAGCACAGGCATACAACGACGCTTTGACCATCTTAAGGAAGCCATCTCCATACAACGCTGAGCGCGAGCGCGGTATCCAGGATGGCTTAGATGACTGCGAGAAGCGCCTCCAAGAGATCATCGCCAACCAGCAGGCAGTTGAAGACGAAATCATGAGAGTTGCAATGAAAGCTATCGAGGAGTCGAGAGTTTTGTCAGCGCGCACTGCCAACCAAGTCAACTCAACTAAGGTTGAGTTGCTTAGAAAGAGGAGCGAGTACGAGGCATACAAGGAGCTCGTCGAGAACTACAGAGTCAATGGCGAGCCAGTTCCATTCCTCGAGACAGTCTTCAGAGACAGCTGCTTGAAGAGAGACACAGAGCACAACTTAGATCTCCCACAGCCACTCACACAGAAGGGTAATTTAGTCGTCTACGGAAGAATCGAAGTCTCTCCACCAAAGGCTGCTAAAGAGGTCAAAGACCGCGGCCTTCCTCAGCAGTCTCAGTCTTATTCTTACATCACAGACGCCACATCGACACAGCTTGAGCCTCAGGATCCACATTGGACGAGACTCTCCAAGATGGCGTCAAGGAAGAGAGCCAAATACGAGAATGCCGGAATCACACTTCCATTCAGACCATTCGAAGGGTCCCAGATCATCACTGACGCTAACCTCGCTGAGAGACTTTACCTATGCCTTCCATTCAAGGGCACACCAGAACCACACATTTTGTACTCATCAGAACTCCACTCCAAGAACATCCACATGCTCCACAAGCTCGTCGATGAGATGGGCATCACAGCCGTCATCGTCAAGGCAAATGATCAGATGTTCGGCGGTTTCGCCGCTACAAAGTGGTCAAGCGATGGAGTTCCCCGCAAAGAAAAGTCTTCTACATTCCTCTTCCAGCTCAACAAGGATGCATTTATCCCATACGGAGGACAGAGCGAGCAGCCTCTTTACACAGTCGCAACACCAGACACTTTGTCATTTGGTGGTGCTGACCTTGTTCTCGCTGGTCAGCAGTTTGAGCGCTGCACATCTGCTATCGAGAACTCTTTCGGCATTGGCTTCCTTTATGGATCACAGAAGGCTAAAGAGTTCCTTGCTGGAGCACACAGATTCACAGCTGAAATCGTCGAAGTTTGGGGATTCTTCACCTCTGAGTAATTTATTATTATTTTATTATTTATTTGATTTGATTGAGATATGAATTTAAAGATTTTTTCTTCCTTTGTCTTATTTACTATCATTGTTAAAATCGAAAATAATTTGCAAATAGCATTTTGATACATCAAAACATTCATAACTCAGGCAAAAAAAATTGTTTTTCTTATGGTTATGAATCCTTCACATTATTAAAATAGAAAGCTCTTATTGAGATCCCATAAGTAGCTTTTAAAAATGTAGATGCCACTTTAGAAAAAAGCCAGTTTATAAAAAGGATAAATGAATTTTGAAAAAAAATAAATGGATATAAAAGAGGCAGAATAAAAATTGTTATGAATAAAAGTGACATAAATATGATAATGATGAAAAGTGCCAAATATAAAAAGTGACGTATTAAGTATGAAACAAGCGCGGCTTATTCCATCCATCAATGTCACAGAATCAAACACAGCTAAAATTTCGATAGAGTTAACAGATAAAGATAATGAAGAGAATGCAGCTCTTGAAAAAATCAAAATTAACGAACTCAATTCACTGTTTCCAAATATGAATTCAATTCATCGACGTTTTCAGATAGATCAGGCCGAAGAAGAAACATTCTTTAAGAATTTAAAGAAAAATGTTAAAGAAAAACCAAATCAATTTTCAGCAGATATCGCTATTATAAGAAATTACGACGAAACTGTGTTATACTTAGCCAAGGTTGAAACAGATTATTTAGGATCGCCAGGAAAACATCCAGATTTTGTATTATTACCTAAATCTATTGTAGATCATGCTTCACCGACTTTCTTTGAGGACCATTTAGTTGTGAGTCAAAGTATAGCAAATTCAAATGAATAGAATTGTTTTGTTTGTTATAGAATTATTTTTTGTTTGATTAAAATGGAATATATTAAATATTTACACATACAAACATAATATAATGAATATCAACAATGTTCATGTCACAAATTAAATTTATATCATTGATCTTGAACTGGATAATCCAATAGTAGCTCGTTGATATCATGGCTTTCAATAAGTTCTTCAATAGGTATTAGCCAATCATGCGTGTTTTGTTTGATTGAATTAAAAATTTGATGTAAATCAGAATTACTGAGAATAACACCATTATCAAACAATGTATTGAAGTCTGATAGGATTTCAAATAGAGAATTGAAATCAATTCCTTCAAAAATATCAAATTTGCATTTTGAAAGAGCTGATGTTATTAGGATCAAGGAAATTACTTTTCTAGTTGTTTTCATTGTATTATAAGTTTCTATGATGAAATTTAAACTTCGATTAGTTAATTTGCATGGAAATCCTGTAGCAATGAAGGAATTAATGAACAATAGTATTGAATCACGAGAAAATTCGCTATTTTCGAATATTTGATCGGTTTCGTCTATGTCTTGTTCAAAAATTGTTATATTGAATGAATTTTTTTCTATTAGTATTGACATTATCCAATACACAATGCTTGGATACTTAAATTTGTAGTGTCTAATGTGATTTATCAGATTATCGGATAGAATTGATGTTTGATTTGAAATTTCAATTAAATAAAGAGCAACAAAGATAAATTCATTTGATAATTCAAAATTATCAAATAGAAACTCAATTAATCTCATAATATTTGGTAAATATTTGTCCAAAAATCCAAAATTGTTATTATACTTGCACATGCTAAAAATCATAACAGAAATTGCATGTGTAGATCGTACATCTTTCACATTGTGGCATAGATCTAGCAAATGCAAAATAAATTCATTAGTTATTAATTCACAAAATTGATTATGCCGAATAAGATTTGATACAACAGTAGCAATATTCGCAACATCAAATTCACATGTTATTTCATGATTTAATATAAAAGAAATGATATCATTTCTAATTATAATGGACAAATATTCAGAGTTTGATGTTAAACTTGTCAAAATTGAGAATATAATTGTGAAATTATCTGGATCTGAGTCAATTAATTGATGCAAAATGTCTAGAAAACCTTCATCAATTATTCGTTGAGAAAATGGAATTTTTTCTAAACTACAAAAATATTCGGATAATTTTGCCATTATTATACGTATTTGCTCGATTTTTGAAGTCTGGATTAGTTTATTCAGTTCTTTTGCATATGCAATCACCATCATCTCAAAATCGAATAAATCATTCGAATCCTCTTCATCAATAGCTTTCTCTTTATCATATTCCCGTAGTAAAATGCTTGAAATCTGCGATGAACCGATAATAGAAGAATCAACATCCATTATATATAAATATGACAAATAAATATTTACATGTCAACTTTTTTAAGAAGTTGACACATGCAAAAAGACTTGCCTCAGGTTGAACGGAACTTATCCAGTGTCAAGAATGGTTGAATTTCATGCGAGATATACTCAAAAATTATGAGCTCTAATAAAAATTAATTATTTCAAAAATTAATTTTCCTTTTACCAGTAATTCTCTACGTCATTATATTACTACCTTACTTACTAGAATTGTAATACCCTATCAGAGCTTGCAACAAATTAACATCCAAATTTATCTAAATTGAGTTTCAAGTTCTTCTATACGCGCATTTAACTCGTTGGAATTTGTAAGTAAAGATGATAAGAATCTTATCTGTTGGTTAGACCATGTAGATAGTTCTTTGATTTCGGAATCAATCTGATCAAGTTGCTCTTCTGGTGTTAGGTTTTTTTCTGGAGTTGTAACAGGCACTACCTTCTGTTTTGGTGTGGGAGGAGTGATAACAGCCTTTGGTGAAGGTAAAATTTTTGGAGAATTTGAAATTTGAGGCTGCTGTGTCTCAGAAGGCTTGAATATGGAACTAGAACCTCCGAAACTGAAAGGTCTCTTCTGTTGATTTGCAGCGTTACTAGACAATTGGAAAAAATTCATTTGCAAAATAAAAGTAATTAATGCATCACATCAAAAAACGATTATTTTCGCTTCAAAAGAAGATTTTTGTCTATAATCCTCGGTTTCCTGTTATGCCTAAGTATTGCATAGAACCAATATGAATGGATGACTCTCAGATTCTTAATACATCAAATTATTGGATTTCATCAATTGAACCGATTTTCTGCAGTAATCGATGCAGAGAGTTATTTTTTGATGCGTGTAATATTGTCATTCGTAGATTCGTAAATATTAAGAGATAAACAAGATTTCGACTATTTTAAGCTCTTTTATTCAATATTAGCTCGATAAAGATGTAGTATGGGTAAAATAGCGAAGAGAAGTAGAAAAATTCGAATTGTTGAAGAGATGTCAATCCTTTCTGTCTAATTAATGAATATATTGCAATTAATATTGGTCAAAATGCAATACAATCATAATCTTTGTATCAATTATTAGACGTATATTTAATTATTATCATTAGATTGGGAAATAATTATTAAATATGATGAAAATATTAATTTTGTGGACGAAATATTTATTTCATGAAAATAGTGAATTGTTAAATAGTAAACATGTCAGGTTACTAAAAGAAATTTCGTCGAAATTTATGATTTGGAAAAAATTATAGTGATTGCTATTAAATGGAGTTCAGAATCCATTAAAGTGAGTGTATGTTGTACATTGTTTAATGAAATTTTGATGTTGTAACTAGAGTCGTTGAATTTGGAGATATATTCTCCGACTAACAACAAAAAGTAATGACAAATATCTTAGATAGCATCTTATTTTATTGGTTATGATCAAACCACCTTCTTAAAATCGCGAAACGACAAAAAAATTTCATGACAAAAAATGAAAACATGATAAAAAACCATAATATTAGATATACATATTAAATAACAAATATTGATTTTATTGATTTATTTAAAAAACCAAAAAATCATAGCAAAAATCTAGTATTTGCTATTTCTTTCTAAATTTTTCTAATTTTCTAGATATGCTCTCTCCAAAAAATCATTTTTTTCATGAAAGCAGGACATATTACAAAGACCTCTGGCACTGTTGAAGCAGCGGAAGAATACAATCAGTTAGAGGTCGAGTTCGCACTGCAGGAATTACAGACAATTGACAGTGATTTGCAATTGCACGCAGTATTTTATCTTCGTTCTGCTCTTCAAAAACCGTATGGTAATCAGATTCTTAACGATTACAATGACGTTGTAATCTTTTTAATCGCGATGGCTCAAAATCAGACAAATCCAGATATTAAAGCTATAGCAATTGAAGCTCTTTCAGTTGCTATTACTCTTTCAAACTGCTCACCTGATCCATTGGAGAGTTCTCCAGGATTTTGCGAATCTTTATACGATGATTTTCAAAGTAATCCGCCTTGGATTCAAGGAACTATCGCAATCATTACATATTTATTTGCATTCGAAAAATGCCGTGAAATTTTCTTACAAAAGAATATAATTTCAATTCT
>MRSU01001471.1:0-33562 GCA_008369845.1 Trichomonas gallinae
ATTTCTGTGCTCCAAAAAGACTTCAGTTCTAGGACCGCTATGATTTTAACGTCATTTCTATCGTCATTGGTACACCTCTGCGGTATTCTTAGGTTAACCTAGCGATACATGAATAAACAGCAATCATATTATGCATAACGAAGCAATCATCACACCTAATCATAATTATTTTGACTAACATGTGAATACGTTTACATGACAAAATTAAGAAAAGTGACATATTTGATCTGACAAGTATAATTCACATCATTTATATTAATACAACTAAATCAACTTCTTGAAAATGGGGGAAAAAAAAAAACTTAAAATAAGGCATCCTTCGGGTAATCAATGAGGTGGCTATAACCCAACATCCTTAATATAAGCTTATGTCATTCGAAAATCAGTTAGATTTCTAAAAATCTTCATATCCTACGGTTTTGGTAAATTTTGATAAACTTTGTTATCCGAGCATATATGTGCTGTCATATGTATAATTCAACAGAGCACTGAACAAAATAAAATATTTTTATTTCGAAAATGTATAAAAGAAAAATGGTTAACATAAAATGTATATGATCTCAAAAACGATATTATTAATTAAAAACAAAAACGGAAGAACAAATTTTAATATCTGGATTTGTTAGGTGCAAATTGCCTAGCTAAATCATTTGAATGCTTGATAATTTCCTTTATTGAAGTAAATCGTAGCTTATTCTGCAGTTCTGGATCAAATTTTGATATTCCTGCGATAGATCTGAAGATTTGCTTAACGCTTTTAGAAGCATCCGCTGAAGCACTTGTCATGCCATATAGGAATGGTGACAGTAATTGTCCCATTGCTTCAGCATTGATTCCAAGATTATTTCCAATGAAATTTGCGTAATTGTCAAGCGACTTTCTATTATGGTACAGGAAATACTTCAAACAAAGGATTGCTACGTATTCATCTGTAGCAAATTTGAAAATTCCTGTTGTTATTAATCTGATTACTTCTAAAAATGTGAATTGTCCAAAACTAAGCGAGTTTGGCTCTTCGCTAATAGGCTGTGTATATACCTCATCACGAAATGCAGCACTTTGGCTTTCAATATTTTTGAGAATTTGGCTTAAGACTTTATGAGCTGTCTTTGAAATAACAATTTCGTTGTAATCGCATAAACGAATTACTTGATCAGTTATTACTATCCTAACAAGCTCCTTTTGCTTGAGATTTAATGCATAATATTCAACAATATAAGGAAGACCTAAGAGAAGCTGTTCACAACACTTGTCGGGATACTCTTGGATGAGATAGAAATTAATGACTTTGTTTCTGCTTTCTTCGACAAGTTCTTGATAAAATGTTTTATATTTCTTCATAGTTTCATTAATAACCTCGAAGAACGTTGGAGTAAACAGATATGTAGGAGCACCAGAGTATGCATCAATTAAACCGGCAATTGCAGCAGGATATTCAACATTTGAATTTTCAATGCAGAAATTATAAGTTTTCAACAAGCTTTCGATTGTCATTCTACATAAATTAGCCTCCATGGAATTGAACGCGCTTAAATTCAAGTTTTGACTCTTTAAATAACGATCAAAAGTAATTAGCATGCTAGTGATGCAAGAAATGACCGATTGGCCGACAATAGACATAGGAACTAACTTGACGAAAGATGATTCAGAAAGCGGTTTTGTTGACATTAAATTTAATAACGGAACTAATTCGTTTACACGACAACACTCAATGAATGTTTGAGGATTGGCCGGATTTAATGATTCTAATGCAGTGTGCAAGTATGTGAAAACAATATTAACGAGCTGATCTGAAATTATGATTCTTTTTTCCATCAAATTGGGATTTGTGCCCTCAGCTATATGGCATATCATCTTTGGAATCTTAGAATAGAACGTAATAAGTGATTTAAAGCTATTTGGCGGTAAAATATGGACAATTCTTTCTAAATGAGGATACAAGTAGTCAATTATTGGTATTTCAGTTGTTTCATCACCTTGTAAGTAGACTCGGATAATATTTCTCTCGGAATTATCATCAAAATCGAAATTCAAAAATTCTTGAAGCGAAGCCATTGCAATTTGAATGAGTTCGTTATTTCCAGAGTCTAGATAATACTCGAAGTAAATCTTATATATCTCTAATATCAAATTTGGCATATGAACATTTATGAGTCTTCTTGATTCAGCGAAAAATGCTAATGTTTCTATCTGCATGTCTAAAACTTGTGGATTCTCGGTGTTTGGAACCTTAACATTTTCAAAAAGATATTCGAAAACTTCATGATAGAATTTTTTGACTTCTGCATATAAACTATCCTGTGGATCCTTTAGAAGGTCCAAAAGTCTTGGAATGCAATATGCAGAAAGGAAGCAAAATGAATGAAATGCCTTAGATGGATTTTCACAGCCATTTTGAACATCTGAGTATAACTTACTTATTATTTCCATAATAACTAAGCGTGGACCTTCATCAGCAAATTCTTGCTGTTCTTCTTGCGCTTGTTTCTTAATAATTTGTTTAATATAGTCATCTGAGTAGACAATGACATCGGCAATAGCTTCTAGAAGTACTTTATGCTTATAGTGAATCGAATTTTCATCAAATTTATCATATACTATTTCTGAATTTAATACAGTAGTGAATGGAGGGTAAATGGCATTACTAACACTTTCTATTATAACGCAAATATATTTGTGTAAAGAAAGTAGGAGCGTATGACTGTTATTTCTCAGTCCGACTGAAATTAATAATTCTCTTATAAAGAAATCAAGGCATTTGATGTAATTGGTTTGATTTTCCTTGTTTCCTACTAGATTTTCAGAGTAATATGACATTAAATTAACGATATTTTCAATTGCAAATTCGATTAATGGTACTTGTTCCATTACACACTTTGAAATATCATAGTTTGGATCTTGCTCGAAAATAGAAGGTATTAAATCTAAGAAAATTGCAAGAAAATCTTCATCTTTCATAATCATTTCGGTATTAAGTGAAAGTGATTGAAGAAAACCTAGTAAATAGTGTATATTGAGCTCTGGTGGCGTTATACCGATCTCAAAAAACGTAAATATGCAATGAGCAAATATTGGAACACTGTGCTGAGGGATATTTTCAAGAAATACTCTCATATACTGAATATTGTAATCTAAATCAATAAGTCTTGCTGAATTTATAAAGAAACGAAACATTTCATTAAATAAAGGAGCGGTTTCTTCGCTGTAATTTAGATTAAAAACCCAATTTATTGTTCCATTTAGTTTGTCTGTATATTGCCTGAGCGCTCTTAATTGAAAATTATTATGTATATCTCGAACTTCTTTGTCTTGTAGGTTTGCGTATATAAGTTCTGATACTATTGCTAACAGTGAAAATGAATTTCTTATTTTTAATGCGAATTGTTCATCTGGTTCGTAGGAAAATATAAAATTCAGAAAATCCCATGATTCAGGCCATTCAATCATTGCGATATAGGTTAATATTGTATTACACAGTTCTAAAGTTGAGTATCCAAGATTTAAATTCGAATTTATAAAATTGCATAATGTTATTTTGAAATCTATTGATGATTGTTTATCAGATATCCATTCATTCTCGATGTTAGCTTTTACTACTTGTAGTAATATTCGTAAAGATTGTGTATCTAGTTGTTCATTAAGTAAAATAACAGCAATTTGAAGGCAATTCTCATTATTTACTAGGTTCTGTATGAATTGCAAAGATTGATCCATTTCAATTTGCTCGATATACTTTTTGCAGAGCTCATTCCATTGACTTCCAGTAATTGATTTCATTTGTTTTGATTATATTATGAATTCTAGTTATTATAAATATACATTTAAAGTGGTGCTTTATTATTCCCATGATATGTATATATGCTATCAGTCAAATAATTTTTATTTAACAAAATTTAAGACCAAAAATGAAGAAAACAATGATATTCTTCATGAGTAAATCCTAGAATAGCTATATGCAAGCACGAAGATCCACTGCAATTTGTTATTATTTTTTCAGAATATTATTTAGATTTTCAGTCCAAATTCGGTAAAATTATTCATTTCTAACTATTCTATTAATAATATTTACGCAAATTGATGATTAAAGGCGCGAATTCATCATGGCCTATTCAATAAAGGTTAAAAACAATCTAGGACAGGAGTACTAAAAAGAGTACTTGTCGAAAATGGTGGCATCTGATTCATCGAAGAGGTTATCGATGCAGAGATGTGAAACTAATGATTCCATGCGATGCTCATCAATAAAATCATAATATACCATCATGTCATCGTTTGGAAGAGCGAATGACATCTGGTCAAAGTCAGGAATGTCAATAGAAAGGGTCTTTTGCGTCTTTGGAGGCTGATATGGAACTGGCTGTGGTCTTTTTGCGGCTGCTTTTCTATTCTTGGATGGTTTCATGTTTAATGGGGTCCACTCACTCGGATTATACTTGCCATCGATGAGACCATAGAATGTTGATCTTTTGTCCACTCCTGGTATGGGTTGAAGGCTCTTATACTTAACAATACAGTTATCTTGTGTTACAGATAGGATGATGCGGACATAGTCAGAGCATTTCGCACTTATAAGATCGGCCAAAGTCTTATCGTTCTCGCGAATCCAGGTCTCGATCTCGTGAGAAGCCAGAGGCCTCTGCTTCATCTTTATGAGCTCGACTGCTGTTGTTCTGAGCTTCGTAGACGTCTGATTAGGATCACCATTCATGTTTCCAAGAAAACTATGTAAAAAACTGCCTGACAGTTCACTTTACTCTGAATTTCTTAAATCAGTTATTTGCATCTATTGACTGCTATTATGCTATATTGCGTGTTTTATTAATTGAAGGCGTTTTAATCGTCACATTTCTGGATTCATTTTTAGATACAATCTTGATGCCTGTGTGAAATATATCCAAGTCAAGTATAACGTATTCATTAAACAAAATTGAATTGATAACGATTACAATTTTAAGCTCTCAAACTTTTCTCCCTTTAAAATCAATTAACATAATCAATATTAACTATACATAAGGCAGATAACATACGATTATTTTAAACAGAAAAATGATTTTCTCGAAATATTATTCTTTAATCATAGTTCCACCTAACCGTTTTCTGAATAAAATAAAATCTAATTCAAAACTTGTATTTTAATTTATTTTGTTTAGATTGATTTAATTTGGCTTAGGATATTGTATTTAAACGAACGATTAAATTATTTTTTGTTACAGTAAAAAAATCATTCTCAACATTCAAAAATACGAATCCTCTTCCAATTTTTATCTCCTCTTCTGGAGCAACAAAACAAAATCAGTTCATCTTTTTTTGGCTGGATCTGACAATAAGCTCCTCTCAATTTCTCTAACAGCGCCCCCTGCATTCTTTTGTTAGTCCCTATTTTTAAACCACAAAACCATCATGAGATCTTTATTGTTTGAATCGCATGACCCTGTATCAGCGATCATTTAATGAATAAATCCGGAATCCAAACGACTCAGTCTTGCAATTTCTTATCTCATTTTTGATTATCAATCGATTTCTGCGCATTTACACTCTGCTTTCAGATTTTTAGCCACTAATGGATTCATATTCAATGAGGTTTCGCTATCTAATTTTTGATATTTATATTGATGATTATGCGAACAATTTTGAGCTTGTCAGATTTATAGACCAAGTAGCACACAACTTTACAATCTCAAATATGCCATTTTAAATGTCTCTAATTTTTCCTAACCTTATTGTAATTTACTACTACTGTAATCCGGATTACAAAATCGGATTACGAAAACAATATGAAATATAGACAAGTATATGCCTCTTCTTGCACTAATATCGACTTGTTTAACAAAAAAAAATTTGAAGAATTATTTGAAATTACTGACAATGGTTTAAAATATTTGATCTTGACAATGAAGATAATCTATATCTTTCGATAATTTTGTTGTGGCACGATCATGGTCTGAATCGAAATATTTCATTGTATTTAAACTATATTAAAGTCTGACTATAGCAGTGTTAGAATATACAACTTGAATACAAGCTATGTATGTGCATTTCAGCAATTGATAAAGTTAGGAATAATAATTTGTTTTGAAAATCTATCAGAATCAATTTGTTATACATATCACATGATACTACAATCTATGCATATTATTATTGCACAAAGAATTTTTCATAAATATTGAATGAAAATGCTATGATTAATTATCATACATCAAACAATCGAATTGATCAGAATGAACTCAACATGTGCATCTACTGCAATCAAAGATCTAAACGAATTACTAATTTGCATCTATCATGAAAATAATATTTTTCCGATAAAATTGATGAAATGATCGAAATTCATTAACACAAAGCATATTTCATTGCCGTATACATTTAGGATATTTATCTAATTTGTCGAAAAAGCTTATTTCATATATGATAAATGATTTTGATGCTATTTTCACAAATAAATCATTTTAATTATATCATTATAAATAGAACAATTGTTTTAAAAACCAGGAAGCTACTATATCCTAATTTTTTTATCAAAATAATTATATTTTCGAAGAATGGTTTATTTGATTGGGTAAATTTCAAAGCTTGTGTAAAAGTGATTACATATTTATTGAATCAAACATAAAAACAAGCAATATTATATAAAACAATAACATGATATAAATTAGATAGCCATAACTTTGGCATATTTTGAGCAAACATTGACTTTTCCTTTTGGCTGATAGTTATTTGTGGTCGTGCAAATTCCAACTGAAGCCCATTGAGGAATTACACCTTGAGACATGTAAGATTCATTTTCTTTTTCAATTTGCTTACATTCTCTTTTCTGCATTTCTATAAACTTTTTAGTAATATGTGGTGGAGAATTATCTATAATAAATCTTGGCTTTCTGTTTAATGGCGAGAATTTTGTTGCAGACCTGTGATCTATCGGTAATGTTTTGTAGTCTTTTTCTTTAGCTTTAAAATCGTCAAGATGAGATGCGTGAATATATGCGAGAGATTCCGGTAATACTTTCGTTCCACTAATCTGAAAATTACAATGTAGATGAGGTAGACCATGTGCACGTGGATTTTGTTCATAATCATAATATTTTTGCTTTATCTTCTTCCCTGGACATGATCTACTCGTAGCAATGAAATCCTTCGACTTCTTCTCATACGATTTCAGCTTCTTAACCGTGTCTATAAATACATCATCAGAATTATCATCATCACTCATTGAAAAAAAAAAATATTGAAAAATAACGAATTTAAAGATTTTGTCTTTATTTAGGTATTTGTTGCTAAATTTTATATTTAAAGCTTTAAATAAAATGACACTTTTGTGACAAATCTGAAAAGTGCAGCACTTTTTGCCAGCTAGATATATGAACCAAATGAGCATGTTTGAGTGGTCTTTTATCATCACATATATACGAATTCGATTCCTAATTTCGATCTATCTCATCACAGTTCAAGAAATGGAAATTCAAAAGGTTTCAAAAGTTCTTAAAATATGAATGCACACTCATTAATTTATAATTATATCGTTGCTGTTAATGAATCACTATCACTTAATTGATAAATCCATATTTTTCATCAATGAGAATTATATCCCAGAAAAAATCGATATCAATTGATATTATGAATCCTTACATTTATTAATTTATTCTTCCCTTTTATTTCTTTTGTATATTCGTCACAACTGATCAACACAACAACACACTAATTATACAAATACTTCAATCAATTTTACTTCATTTTTCATTCCCATCAAATCTTATTTGACTTTACTGAGTCTAAAAGCTTCACTCTATCAAATTCCATCTACTGTTGCTTAATTAGATAGAGTGATAATGCAAATAATAATACCAAATATCTGCTGAAATAATGACTCGTATGTCAATATTAATATTTATTGCAGAATCTGCAGTATAAACAAACAAATAAAAGAAGAAATATTCGATATCAGTGAACAATTCAAAGTACTAACTTGCATGATAAATGTGAGTTAATCATCGAATTTTTGACAATAAATATCATGCCTATATGAATGATTTTCAGTAAAACAAATTATGGTCTCAGGTTCTTAATATGTTCCTGTAATTTTGGTAAACCATAGAAAATAATATTTGTCTGGTCATACCATTTTTGATTCCACTGATATGAACGAAATTGTATCGGTATTGTGTCAAGTACTTGGTTCCTAAATTGAACATAAGCTTTTTCAGGAATCAACTCTTTAGAGGTATAACATCCTATTATAAAAATTCTCGATATATCATTAGTCACACTTAAACGTGCACTTATAGCGAATAACATTGTATGATCATTGATGATAAAGTTTGATTTTTTGTAATAATAATAAGAATTACCTTTGCTGTGATCTAAAGTAACTACAAGAGTGGTAATATCTGGATCTGAAAAATAATTTTCAATGAAAATGCACATTTCGCAAGTGAAATTGTATGATATATAAAATAAGCATGGCGCAGAATTTGCCTCGAATATTGAATAGCTCATGTGTTTCATAAAAGAATTCAAAGAAATAAGATTATTTCCTTGATTATGAGTACAGTTTGTGTCATCAAAGGCTATAGCTCCATTTACGAAATCTATGATAGGATAACTCGAAAGTTTCTCACCACACGAATATATTGAAGCTTGATTTATGAAATTTTTTTGATTTTTATTATTTTTCGGAATTAGGTAAGAAGATGTGACATGGCACGATGAATCGCTTTTTATAGAAGAGCAATTGAATACCTCAAATCGATGTTGAACGCATTCGAGATATCCTCCATTGTAAACACATTGACCGCAATTTGTGAATTTGCAGGTTGATTGTACTACATGATAAAGCTTTCGCTTATTATTCTCTTGTATTTTAATAGATATGCTATTAATCATATCAAAGCGACATTCGTGAATATAAAAGTTACTTTCAGCGTTAGCAAAATTAAAGCTTTGTTCATGATGCTTAATCCTCATTGCGTCTTCCTTGCCATAATATGTCTCATATATGCCACATCTGGCCAGCGAAAATGCGAAGAAGAACATGTTCTTTTAATATATTAAATCTTTTCAGAAAATTGAAAAACTTTCTCACAAAATATTTAACGAAAAAAAAAATCATGATTATCTTCAAAATATGTTGTTATTATTTTTATCTCAATTTTCGCGATAGTTTAAGGCGTGAACATTAGGTAGATAAGAACAAGCTAATCATTATATTAAAATTATTTAACATTTATATCAAGTTTGTGAGAATTATCGCTTAACTCAATTTTTGTTAGAGTCGTCATAAAAAAAATTAAATCATTATGAATGGTTTTTGGATCGATTTAACATTTTACAAAAAGTGTTGTAAGGCAATCTATACAATTAGTATATCCATATTATCTTTCGATTTTAAGTTTATATAAATTCTTATTCGACAAAACGCAGAGAAAATGTTATTTATGTATATCTAGAAGCAACATCCATGGCATTATAACTTGACTTATAAAAAATAATCTGATTCGCAATTCCGCCCCTAGAGCTGCTTCGGTTTTTTTCATAAGAAAAAAAATTCTTCAGTTCTATTTGATTAAAGCATCATCTGGCAAAATGCATTGTTTAGGTGCCCGTCCACAAAATTTGGAAATTTATTTGTACGGCCAAATATATATAAACGTAATAATATTGCCATTCTATACTATTCTATAATTATGTCACTTTAAATCGCATTGAATTGCTATGGATTCGTCACTTTTATTGCAACGAAAAAGATAAAACAATTTTTCATTTCTAAGACATTTGTTTGTATTATTATATCATGTCCTATTATTTAAATTGGACTATAGTTAACTGAGTATTGATGCTGTTATGATGTAAAAGTTTCTGATTTTGAAGAAATAGTTTAAACAAAACACAAAAAAAATATTACAAAACAAAAATTATTTTTGAAGCAATTTCTTGCTATTCTCTATAATACTTTTCAGCTTCTTCTTGTCTTCTTCTGACGCCAAATTCATGACAGTATCGCCGAAATCGTCAGTATCGTCAACTTTCGCGCCTTTGTTTATTAGTTTTTCTGCAATGTCCATTTTGCCATACATGACAGCTGTCATGAGCGGTGTATAACCCATTGATGACTTCACGTTTACGTCGATATTGTATTCGAGCAATAAGTCGATCATCTCGAGCTGCGAATGCTCAACACAATGAAGCAAGGCATTCTTATCTTCCATAAACTCTGTGTTAGGGTCAATGCCTCTCGCCAACAAAGTAGAAACTAAGTCCACATCATTGCGCAAAATAGCACTTGCCCAGATCGTGTCGTTGTCACTTCTGCCGAGCTCTGCGCCTCTTTCGAGCAAAAGCGAGACAATTTCGCGTCTCTGGTTCATAAACGCAACTAAGAGAGGTGTAGCATCATGCTGGCTCTTGCTGTTGATGTCCGCTCCATTGTCCAACAGCAAATTCACGAGATCGACGTTCGTGCCCATCGATGCATAGATGATCGCGTTGCTTTTCGCATTGTTATAATGATTGACGTCTTCGGTTCTTTCCAGCAAGAATTTCGAAAGCCAGAATATATCAATCTTGCACGAAGCTAACAGAGGATTATCTTTCTTGTTGTCTAGTTTATCAAATCGCTCGCATTCGCAGAGAGTATTGATGAAAAAAGTAAAGTTATAATTGCTCAACATCGACGACCAGTCTCTGTTGATTGTGTAGTTTTCTAGCATCCATTCTGCTATGTCGTTTCTGTATGCAGTCACTGCATCCTGCAGGCACTGGTCATTCACAGTGAACTTAGGCAAAATGAGGTGAATAATCTCAGCGTTTCCTCCGTACAATGCGTTTTTTAGCGTCGTTTCCGTAACATTAAAATTGTTTAATTGGAGGAATTTAAAGCAGTTCACTGAGCCATATTTAGCTGCAATATCGTTAAAGTGTAATATCTCAGTGACTACTGTGTTTTCTACTCTGTAGCATACGTCTGAATCGAAAACTGGGTTCGAAAACATTTTTTGTAAAACTTCTATGCGGTCGTTTAGTAATGTGGCACCAATTGTATTGGGACCGTATAATTCGAGGCTTTGGTTGTCTGTACTACGTATTTTTGATTTGAGAGCAGGTGCTTTAATGAAAATATTTTCTATATTATATTCGTTTTTTATGGTAATGCCTAACTGGCATAAGCAATTGAATGAATGAGGTCTGTAGATCGAAACTGTGCTTAATATATCCATCATTGTTGTAAGAGAAATCAGATTCTGATTTTTGATTCCATCGCGGATTGCTTGCATACATTCAGGAATTTTCTCGCTGGAAGCATTCCATATCAAGTCAGCGATCCTATCAGCATCTAATAACTGCCGAGGAAGGGAATCACGTGAAATTTTCAACACTTTTCTAATTTGAATATCTTAGATCTCAATTTCGTTTCTACGGAAGAATTTTATAATTCAGTATGAGCAATATATCAATAACGAAAATTTAATCATCTGACATTTTGACACTTTACAAACAAAGGTTATTCATTTGACATTATTTCGCTTTACAAATAACGGTTATATCTGACAATTTGTCACTTTACAATTGATATTATTGATATTGCATTTTCCATCTATACCATATTATGCAATATCCTTTTTTCATCATAGATAATATCACGGACTATTTCTTTAGGCTCAGAGCTGAATTAACATCTATTTTTCTTGGCTATATATATTTAGAGATCATTTAATTGATTAATTGATTAGAATTAGGAGTAAACTTTTATCTGAATAACAAGATTTTATATAACAAACAATTGAATATTAAAAATTAACATATCATAGACCATTGGCGTATCTTCATTCAAATTCATTAAGCGTGTTATTGAATAAATGTATACTGTTGAGCATTAGATAGAAGAATAATTTTTTGAAAGATAAAATATTATTTTCGATTTCTCCAGTCAATCCTTGTACCGCTTTGATTTGTATCTGCTGTCCAAAGATTACTGGGCGTCTCATCTGGAAAACAAATTGTTAATTTGTTTGTGATGGTTTCACCAATAAATTCTAAATGATTTTGGCGTGAAAGTAGATCACTTCTTGTTAATATTGAGTTTCTAAACTGTTGCAAATTGATTGGAAGATCTGCAACAATAGGTAAACCTTTTTGAATATCTTTCACAAGTTTAAGCATTGAAGTGTAATAAGCTCTAGCAAGGTTATCGCGAGCTGCAAGCATTTCCATTTGTGCTGTTGGCGCAATTGGCGTCTCTATTGGATATTCAGTCAATAAAGATATTTCTGCATTTTTGGTGGTGATTTTTTTGAGAGTTGGTAGGTCCAAATGCAACTGAAAAGATGGCTGATTCTCAATTTGCGGAGGATTTGAATAAATTGGTGTTGAATGTTGTCTTTGAATTGGTTGATTTGGCAATTCGGTAGGAAATTGTCTTCCTGGGCTTTGTGACCATATTGGAAAACTTCCTTGTCGCTGAGGCATAAAATTTTTAGGATCTTCAGAAATTTCACGAACTTTGTACTTTCTATCAAGAGCTTTGAACTTATTTTTATATCCACCATCATGGTTAGGTGGAGATGCATCAGACACTTCATTAAATGGTCTTTCTGGTATACTTGGAGGAAACATATGAAATTTTTGATAAAAATGTCAAAAAAAAAAAATACTTGACAAAAAAATCGATTTATTTGACATAAAATTAGTTGACAAATAATTATTTTACTTGTCATATTTTATTTTTCAGTATTTTTGATTCATTTATTCCACATCTTTAATATTTAATGCAAAAAAATTCAAAATTTTTGACCTATAAAATTTGCCAGCGATGATGAAAAACTGACGTTTGTCATAATTTTTGAATGAGTAGAGATCCTAATGATATGGATGATAGTTTTGCTAGTTTAATGAAGAAATCACGCAATACCCCACCGCATCCTAAGTCAGGACAAGTCCATAGAACTAATTCCGCAAAAATAAATTATTACGAAACGAATGATAATGAGATGGGTGGCTTTGGTATGATGGGCGGCATGGGTATGATGAGCGGCCTATCTCACATGGGAGCTTATGGTGAATATTCAAGAAAACCAAAAATTGGAAGACTTTCAAGTCACGAATTTGGTGCCTCTCAAGTGCATGAACTTAGACCTGACAAGTACATTGAAAGGTCTCCTGTTTCCACAATCATACCGTTCTCACCTGTTATAATCGATGTGTAAAACCTAAATTTTATTTTTTCAAGCATAATGCTTTATTCTGGTGTCAAATCTTTTCAAAAAGAATATTATTCTATTCAATTAAAACAGATATAACAAAAACTTTTATTATTCTATAAATCTATTATAATTTTGAAGCAATTTCTTGTAACTTCTTATGGATTTCTTGTAGTTTATTGAGTGTTTCGATTTGCTCGCGTGAAAGTGGAGGATTGTCGCGGATATTTTTGAAATTTTTGATTTTTTCTTTCATTTCATTCAATTCTGACTGGTCATTCAATTTGAGTGCATCTTTTCTTCTGTCTAATTCTATTTGTCTTGCTTGAAGTTCTTTTTGTCGAGTTCGAATTATTTCCATTCTGCTTTCTATGCTCGTGCTTTGATTGGAATCGAGAACTTCATAATTGTTTCCATTCTGGATATAAACTGATTCGTTGAACTTAATGAGTTTAATTTCTTGTTTAGATTTCAATTGCTTTTTGAGCTTTAATGCTATGGAATCGGTGGAGAGTGATGGAATAAACTGTGGATACTCATAAATAAATATATCACCGCTTTCTAAAGAAACATATAAATTCATATTGCAAATAAGAACGGATGTAATAGGATACTCATACTCGACATCTATTGGAATCACTTCGGAATAAAAACCGAAATTCTGTGTGCTATAAGAATCATCTGTTTCTGTAAATTGCTGAAGAACGATATCTAAATCTTGTTGAGGAACTTGTTTCATTAATGAATTGAACTCATCTTTAGCAAGTTCAAATGATTTAGGGTAAAATGGATTGATAGCCACAAGAGTTTGTGCATAACTTGCAGCAATTAAAGAAAATTGATTCCAACTATTCTTTTCAGTGCAAGTAGCGAAGGAAACTGGCATATCTATTCTCATATAGTTACATGCATCTCCATTTAAGTCAATAAAATATATTGATCCTGTTTCTTCGAGTACAATGAGATTTTGGCCAATGGATGACCATTGTATATCGATAATTACACTGATATCAGAGACTTGATCAGTTAAATCTATCAAATTTTTATCATTCAAATTAAATACTAGAATTTTTTCGGAAAAGAATATGATAATTTTCGAACTATCGTGAGATATTGAGAAACGTTTGATATCTCCTTGAATAGGTATTGTTATGTCTTGAATAATATTATCATTTTCGAATAAGTTTCCGTTTGCGTCTAATTTGATTATTTTGTTATCAGAGCTACAATCAACAGCAATGAAAACTGTATCTGAGCTGTCTCCCGTTAAAGAAAATGTCTTTGGTAAAGACAAATTCATTTAAAAGCAGACAGACCTTTTGAATTTTGTGACTTTTGACATTTTACAAATTAAATGATTTTTGACATTTTACAAAATATTTTGGCACTTTACAAAAATGATTTTGACGTGTAAAACACATTGATACTATTCTTGACATGTAAAGAGTACTTTTGACATTCTTCATGACATTACAATACCTACTTTTCCTTGCAATTCGAATATAAAATTTTACATAACAAGATTATTTATGTTTGTTAGCAAGATATAGAATGAGCTTGCAAGATAGGTTCTAAATTATCATTACTAAAAATCCAAACACTATATTTAATACAAACAATAATATAACAATTACGGTTTTTCTTCGATAGTTGGGCGACTCTTAGGTTTTTCCTTTGAGCTATTTTCAGATTCATTATCATCATCGTCATCTTTCTGCTCATTTCTCTGCGGCTTCGTTTTTGCAGCTTCCAGCCAGTTTGCATCAGTAGCATCGTCATCATCATCGTCATCTCCTCTCTTCGGTTTCTCCTTGACTTTTGTATTGTCTAGTTGCTTGACTGGTTTTCCGTCAGGTCCAAGCTTCGGGCGGCTGGAGTCTTCCCATGCATCATCCTCATCATCTCCTGCGTCATCGTCGTCGTTGTCTTTGTCTGGAAGATTCTGATGACTCTGATCCCAGCTCTCGTCGTCATCATCTTCGTCCTGTCTATCGGGTCTGATGTCTGGGACTTTGTTGTCGTCGTCATCATCTTCTCTGTGATCATCGTCATCATCCGGATCGATAACAATTCTCTTGTTGACTGATGTTGGCTGTGGAGTAGCAGCTGGTGTTGCAACAGGTGATGGAAGTGGTGTTGGAAGAGGAGAACGCGAAGGAGTTGGATATGCAGATTTCGTTGGTGGAGGTGATCGTGTTGGCCAAGGAGTTGGCTTGGGCGTTGGCTTTGGTGTTGCTGTAGGCTTCGGCGTTGCAGTAGGAAGTGGTGTAGCTGTTGCCATTGGCGTTTTGTAATCTAATATCCTGCAAACGCCCTGGAATGTGTTATAATAGAAGATTGATGGGAATTCTTTGGCTCTCTCAACACAATATGTCCTAGTTCCTGAAGTAAATGTGATATCTGTGTAGCATCCGATAAGTAAAGGATTTGATGGCATTTCCATGAAAACTTTGAATATATTATTCCTGAATATACAGTTTGTAAAGCCAACAACGACATTTGGAAGGTGGAATAATGTTGTGACGTTATTTCCCATAATAACAGAACTTAAAACTTCTAACGGTCTTTCGCAGTAAGAAAGTGATATAATTGACAATCCTGATGCATTGTGAAGCATTGAATAATGCATAAAAGCAAGGGTTGGGAAAACAAGAGATAATCCAGAAGGTCCGCGCTCACAATAGCTAGATGTACTGTTTAAATCAACAAAAACATTTCTGCCTGAGTAAATTGCAATTGTAGCCTGTCCACGGTTGTAATATCGATATGTGCATCCTGAAATCATTGATTCGTTGAAAAATAGCTTTCCTAATGGATTTGTACAGCCTTGCAGTGCATGGCATTTCGAGAATGATTCGCAATTTTCGATACATGAAGCAATTAAATTGAAAGATTCTGAAGAAAGAAACATTGCACCATTTGAAGCAACAGATGAGCATTCTCTGAATAAGCAGTTATAAATCGAAGGAATTCCATAGCTTCCAAGTGAAAAATATAGAGCTCCAGGATCTGCGTGAGAATGAATCTTAATAAACTGACACATAAAGAGCTGAAGCATACTAATGCTTGTATCGAACTTCTGGGCTTCTTTAAATGTCTCCTTATAATAAACTTTCTGTGTGAAATTAGGCATCTTAAAAAATTGAAAAGTGATGCTTAAAAGTGACATGATAAGGTTAAAATTTAAAAGTGGCATTATTAAGGTTATTAAATGTGACAACTTTAAAAGTGACAATGACAAACGAATCTCCTAAGTTTCCTGGGTGGAAGACTCCATTACCTGCATTAACAGCACAGGAGAAACGAGCTTTCTTCGCAAGTCTTAAAAATCCGCAAGAACCATCAGGTGATATAACATTGATCGTTAAGTTACCAGTGGACATTCTATCACCCGAAGGCAAGAAGAAGTGGGATGGACAAAAGAGTGCAGCGTTCGAACAATCAGAAATAACGTCAATTAAAGAAGATGTATTAATAGAAGCGTCATCTGTGAGACGTGTTATACAGAAAGAGAATGTTTTCGAGACAATGGATCAAAAAATCATGGAAAGTCGACAAATTGCGAAAAAAATCAAATCAGATTTCGAAATGTTACAAATACCTCCACCAACAGATCCAATTGAGGTGGAGCCGCTGTTTGTTGATCAGCATATGCATTTAGATAAAACTCTTCCTGAACAAGAAGTTCGAACGCAGACAGATTTTGTTGCATTCAAGAAAAACCCTGCTCCTTCTACAGTTTCTAGAGATAGACAGAAAGCATTGCATACTATTCATGTTGCTGAGTCTCATCTGAATATAACACTGAATCAAACACCAAAAGATACAAAGAAAGAACAAAAACCTCAAAGGTCCAGAAAGATAAACTGGGACAAAGTTAATGAACATGTACCTCATGAAGATTTTTAATCATTGTTTTGTTTATGTATAAATTGTTTCTATTCTTTAATCATCATGCATCATTGAAGCATGTCGAGCTGTTAACAATGGAAAATCACTCTTAGAGATAATGATAATTTACATATTAATACTTTTTGCATTTCTAATGCTATAAGTGAGTTGCTGGCTTGTTAGAGTATAGTCACATGGAATGCAAAACTACTATTTATGTTTGTTAGTCAAATAATAATTATTTTTTCTATTCAAATAAACTTCGCATTCGAGAAGTCATGGGCAGAGTTTGAAGCAGTAAACAATATTAACTGTGATCTACATTTGATAAATAATTCATCAAATGAATTTTTCTCAGATCCTACTGCTGCGGGTTCAAAGAACTTTATTGATATATCCTTATATGGTATTGTATGTAGAGTTTGATCCAAATTGCAGATTGTTTCGAAATTTCAAATTCATCAAAAGCTCTCCAAATCTTGATGGTATATTACCATATGGAACAACTGTTAAATTGCAATGAATTGTGAGCATCTAATAGCATTACATTTCCATGAAATTCAAGGAGATTGTAAAAATATGTTGGAGTCATTGAAATAATAATGAATGGGATAAAAGCAACATGTAACATAATGATTGGAAGGAAGTGAATTGAATTTTTGAAAAATCTACTGTAATATGCTGCTTGGTAATAAGCATCAATGAATTTCGAAAGAAAACTGTTGTTAATAGTTCCGCCAATACCAGGAGCTCTTACAATTGATCATCTGATTGTTTTGTTCAAAACATGATATAAACAAGCTCCTTATAATTTGATGATTCTTTTTATTACATCGTAACTTTGAGTGAAGCATGAATTAATGCAGTCTTATAAGAAGGAGAGAGAACATAAATCTATTTCTATTTGAAAAATCATAATTAATAAAGAATGCGACATTTTTCTAATGGCCGTTTTTTGAAGCATTAATGAATGATGCCTATTGAAAAATGTAGTTTTTATTCACACTGATTATCTTTTTTTCAAGGATATTGATGAAAGCATCCTTGTAAAGCATTGAGAAGATCGATTGGAAAGTGAATTACTACTACAAAATAATATTTCTTGTGTTGATGAAATAATTTTGTCGAGTAAAATAATATTTGTCAAGTAAATTAACCTTAATTATTTTTTTAATGAGAAGAGGAGGTGGAAAGGATGATGACTTTGCTGCACAAACAATGGACCGGGCTAATATGATGGCTCTTGATGATTTAGCTGACTCCACTGATCGCTTATTACAGCACACAAAAACTCTTCAGGGACAGATTCGAAGTGACGTCGAAAGACTTGATAATGTTTTATATACAGGCAACAATGCTAATGATATGATGGCAAAAGGCCGCCAATTTGTTAAATCTATCACCGATGATCCAACAGGAATTGGAATCATGAAAATTGCACTAGTTACATTTACTATATTATGTACGCTATACTTTGGAGGCAAGTTACTTTATATTTTGTTTTTCCGGAAAAAATAATATTGACTTACGACAGAGAATAGAATAACTATCACAACAGTAGAATAATGAAGTACATCAAATTACAAGTGCGGAAAGCTGTATAACAAAATACAAATTACATATTTTCCTTTTATATTACGAAATGACAAATTAATCCGTGTATAGCTTTGCATCAAGAAATAAGGTACGTTTTTAAATTTGCACACCTCATTAAAATTACAATATTTTACATAATTTTCATTTCTCATCTATATTCTCCTTTTTTATATCGAAATAAAAATTTCAAATTTGTCCTTTTTCTCAAAACTTTCCGATCATTGTTGAAGTTATACTGTTAAAAATATTAATACTAAAATTAAGCATTTCATAAGCATGAACTAAATGATAAACAAACTTATATCATTTCACAAATAAAAATATCGAAATATAGAAATGTCAATCGCATTTAGTGATAGAAAGATTAGAACCTATCGCCAAATACGGTTGAAGTCTCTAGAAAAAAAAAAATATTGAACTATTATATTATGCAAGTCGCACATGATGGCGTATAAAACAGATATTATATTATCACCTGAATCTTTTGCCAAATGAATTTTGTATATGTTATGACATTTCAGATTTTGGTTGCCAAGATTACAGGTTCATCATATATATATGAAGAATATGTTAAATTCTCTTCATATATACTGAGAACAGGCTATTTTTGGCTGCCAAATTTATATTTGTGATTTATGGCCGAAAATATGTATTGTATCTTCATATTTTGATGGTATTTGAGCTAGAAAGTCGACTGCTCTATTAAAATTAAAGTTAATATTTGAGTTTGGTATTATGATTTTGAAATTTTAGTAAATTTGCTGGAAGTATTGCATGAATTCATCTCCCAGTCTTGTGTAATCGTCTAAGTCAATTGCTTGGGAAATTGGTTCCAAGAATTGTACGAATACGTCTCCTGCATATGAAGCTTTTTGTGCAGCTAAGTCTGGAGCTTGATTTACAGGTGCAGGTGATGATTCACGGTATATGCCTTTTCTAATTTCTTTCTTGCGATGTCTATCTAATTTAAGCCAGCGGTTTTTGACATTGATATCTGTTCTATTGGGGAAAAAGTCAGCTATTGCTTTCCAGTGAGATCCGAGTTCGTTTCTCTTTTCCATTAATAATTCGTCTTCTTGCGGTGTCCATGGAGTGTTATTGACTGAAGGACATAAGTAATTCATATACCTCTCTCTGCACTGTCTTGTACTGCGTCCTTTGATCTTTGAGGCGATCAATGCCCAATTTTCATCTCCGTGTTTCGAAACTAATTCTAATATCTGCTGGTCTTCTGATGCAGTGAACTTCGATTTAGAATGTGTCTTCTGTGGCATCAACAATTGCCCATAATCATTGGCACAATTCATCTAAAAAAATATTGACATAAAATTCCCAGAATTCTCATTAATTTGCGGTTATTTGTTCGTGAAATTCTAATATGTTGTATATATGATATTATTAACATAATATTTGAATAAAAGAAGTTTGGTCGATTGTTAGCTCTTATTTTACTTTGTAATTTTGATCAGATATATATTTAGATAAATATTGGATAAGTAAATCCTTTTTTGAAAGGAAAATTCAATGAATTACTTTATTTCGAGTAAGACTTTATTACCATATATTAGGTCGTATAACCCAATTTTTTCGAAAATGTAACTAGTATTTATATTTTTGATTAATTTTGGTAGATATCAATATTTAACATCCCGTATTTTGACTTTGACATATCAATATTGAAAATCAATTTTTGAGAAGTTTCCTGATGATGACCAAAAAAATAATATAATACTTATATATTAAACATTTAGGACAGAAATTATATTATGTCTACCGTAAACCTTTGAAATATAAACAAAAAATAAAAACTTTTCAAAAGTGCTTTTTGAAGATCGTCAAATGAATCCAATTTTATCGATGATATTGGATTACGACACAGTGATGATTTTAAATAGTGTTTTTTCTTGCCAATTTACATGTTGCCAATATTGGCAGATTTCGAAAAAAATGTCAAATTAAAAATGTGATAACCTTTCGAGCTCCTTAAACATTTACTCACTTATTGCATTGTTGTACTCAACTATCAAGTGTTTGAAATAGAGCAGAAAGCAAACGGAAACTTCTATAATAGGTTTTGCAATTTCGAATTCATTTCTAAATCCATTTGTTGAGCTAAGAGATTGCCTTTCTGTTTTAAGTTATATGTCTTGTTGTCAATACGAAATTGCCGCTTGCTACTTATAAAAATATTTTTTATTTGAAGAAATCATAAATTATATAAAATCAGATATGAATTTTAATACACATTACAGACTCTCATATAGCATATCAAAAATACACATGTTTCTGGATTAATCTAAAATTAAACGTGTATTAATGGATTAATGTTCAAAGAAACAGTTTGTGATTCTTGAATTCAACATTACCGCATCTGTTTTTGCATATTGAGATTTCAAATGATATTTTTCAAAAACTCAAATGTTAATATGAAGCAAACTTATTACAGAAATGACTGTGAATGAAAGGAATCATTTTTCATGAATGCACATATTGGTGTGAGATTTAGGGATATTCATGAATTATCGGAAATATCATCATCTTACCTTAAAGATATACCATTTTATGCATGCTTATCGATTGATGATATCAGGAATAACTTATACTCGCAAGTTTTAATGATGGATAGTTCATTACCTGCAAAAACAGCTGCTTTTCTAGATATTAATGATTTGAACAATGAAGTATTCGAAATACTATCATATTTATCACTAAAAATCATTATTTTTACTTCCAAAATAGAAATATCTTATCAAATTGCTTCAAAATTACTCAAATACATGGAAAAAATACCAGATGTTAGGTACATATACATATGCGATACGCCAAAACAGTTCATTACTTTACATATTTTAACAAATTATTCTCCTTTACTTACAGCAGGGACAAACTTACCATTAAACGCTACAGATTGGAAAGTATGGAAGAGTTTACCACTAAGTGCAGTATTTTTAACAAAAGATCACTTTAAAGATAAACTTATCAAGGAAGAATACATTCCATTCATATCTGAAGCCAATCATAGAGAAGTTCCCACATTTTTAACAACAGATCTACCAGACTTTCCATTCAGTCTCGCATCAGTTTGCCAAATTCTTGAAAAAGTTGAACCTAAAATCTCAAAATACATCATTACAAACCCAATGCAACCACTTGCAAAGCAGCTGTCATCATCAATTTACCAAATTTTTGAGACAGACAGTGTCAAATATGATTTATATGAAGAAGCAATGAAAAAAGTTTTCGAAAAGAAAGGAAAAGACGCTGTTTTGGCTGTTGTCGGTGCAGGACGCGGTCCTCTAGTTGACAGGGCTTTAAAGGCAGGCTTCGAAAATATAATTGTCGTTGAGAAAAACCATGCTGCATCAATTTTGTTGAGGCAAAGACTTGAAAAAGATTGGCCGAAATCAGTAACATTCTACGAAGGCGACATGAGAAACATGAAATTCGAAAAAAGCGTCGACGTAATTGTCTCAGAGTTGTTAGGAAGTTTCGGGGATAATGAGTTGTCTCCAGAATGTTTATTCGGCTGTAACAAATTTTTGAGCAAAGATGCTGTTTCTATACCCACCAATTATTCGTCGTTTTTAGTCCCAATATCATCGCATCATTTATGGACATTAGCGAATAACAACAACCTAGACATGATGTGGATTGTCTCTATGAACACTTCAATTCTTTTGAGTGACTACCAAGAAGTTTTCTCGTTCACTCATCCTTCCGAGAACTCAGATTTTTACAGCGAAAAAATTTTGGAGTTCAAAATAAACTGTGATGCAACTCTTCATGGATTTGGAGGCTGGTTCGACTCACAGTTGTTCGATGATGTCAAAATGACAAACAGTCCTCTAAGCGGTACATCAGGGATGGATTCGTGGTATCAAGTTTATGCTCCTATTAGAAAACCTGTAAAAGTTGCTGCAGGACAAATTGTTAAGCTATGGATTGCAAGAAAAACAGATGGAAGCTCAGTCTGGTATGAATGGTGTCTAATTGAACCAGAAATTCTTGCAATTCAAAATATCTCAGGATGTGTCTATTCTATTGGCTTAAGTTCAGGATATGATTAGTCATTTTTCTAATTTGATTTAATAATTATTAATTCACCATATTATTTATATATATTATTGTAAGTCTTAATAAAGCTGTGTATTATAATTTCTAAAGATTTCTTATTTCTAATGATATAGTTTTATATTGTTGCTATTGCTATGAATGATTTTCTATATGAGAATTTGTGGAGTATTTATTATTCAATTTTCTTGCCACAAATTGCGTTTCTCTACTAGACTCAATATAGTGAGTATCTCTACTATTACACATGCTAGAAAAAAGCTTAGATCTCTGTATTGAAAGAAGTTAAATTATATCATCACAATCAAAATGCTTAGCAAAATACAAAGTTATTTACTCGAGATAAGCATCTATAAATGATAATATCTACTCTTTGATGGATGATGCAATGGTGTGTATCTTTCATAGTTAACTCAGTTCGGATCAGTTCCACCTTGAATTATGTGCTGTATCATATCTGCGAAGCCATGAACATAAGTTAATAATAAATGCAGCACCTGCACGAAGTAAAACTACAACAATTGATATTAAACATTGCCATGATGCGAGAAGAAAAGATTGAATAAAATCCCCCTGTTATTGTTGCAAGACCCTGAAATAAAAATGAACAATAATTAAAATGTTTAAAATGACAATATAGGGGTATTTATGGATGATGGCATAAAAATTGGGCGAAAATAATAAAACATGTATAATTTCAAGAGAATAAAGACGTAACAGCATTTTTAAGATGTCCAAACACTCACTTTGGAAGATCCAATATCGACTTAAGGGAGTCTGCAATATCATTCATTATTGTTTTCGTTGTTTGGAATTTCGTCGGATTCGTCTTTATAATGATGTCTAAAATTATCTGAATTTTGCTATCTGGGATCTTATAGCGGCTTCCAATATAGCACAAAAGCAAAAGCGCAGCAAATGAAACAGATAAAAACAAAATTTGCTGCATTTGGTTTGGATCTGGTCTTATTCCGTTCTTCGAAGCCACTCCAGAGTGGAGCTGAAACTCAGAGAACTTGATAACTAAATTTTGCGCGGAAGAGTAAATATGTTCTAAGATCCAATCAACAGAACACTTTTGGTTTTCAATGACGTCTTTCCACTCGTTTTCATCGCCCAGCGGGAAGCCAACATGAGTGTGGAGCTGAAATAGATATTCTCCTGAAACGTAGCCTGGGTCCAGACCCCTTTGGAAGAATGCAATGAGGTAGTGCTTGGTTCCATTCTCCATTTTGCTCGACAAAATTCTGCAGATATGAGCAGGACCTAATAATTTGTGAACAACAACGGCTAGCGAGCCAATCTCCGGATCTGGGTTGTGTGCATGAGCAGGAGATGGGCTCACAGGTCCCTCTGTTGTCCTAGGATACGTAATTATCTTTCTAACGAGTGGTTGAAAGTCTGATGATAATGAACGATTGTTTTGCAGCTGTAAAACAGATTTATCGAAGCCTGGCAGTTTCTCTGTAGGTGTTTTCAACATTGGCACCTTTGCACGCATTTTTGGAGGTAATATAGAAACAACGGCTGGTTCCTCCGCAACTATTAGCTTTGGAGGAGGAAGAGCTGGCTTTTTAGTAAGTAGTTTGTTAATAGACTCTGCAATTGACTCGGAAGAGACAGATTGGTCAAGTAATTGAGCTCTAAATTTTGTAATTTTTGATTTTAAGCCTTTTGTCTCTCTTCCGAGGATATTTCCGATCTCCTTCTCAGTCAGACTTTTCGATGTGCCAATCGCCTTCCTGATTAGATCAACATCGGCTGGAGAAAGGCTCTCAGTCATTTTTATGTACGTTTATTAAAAAAACTTCTGACAAGTCCTTGTTTTCGCTAAATATTGGCACTTTACACTGTTTTAATGCGTTTCCAATCGAAATTTTTGGAATTTGGCTTTAATCTTAAAATTCTCTGAATAATTATCGATTATCATATGTTTTTATGATATTTTTAACTTGATTACTCCAAATTTAATCATATTATTGCATTGCTCCTGGTCATTATCATGTTATTTTAAATTTGAAAAAATAAAATGATTTTTGATTGCTGAAAACTTCAATTATAGGAATTCTTCGATAATAATGCCCTTATGGATGGTTATAGTTTCAAATAAAATTAAATGAAAAATGATAAAACTATTAACAGGTAACTATCACAATATACCACAATAAATAAGGTTTCCATAGGTATTTTATTGTTGATTTTATAGGAATTTTCTAACAAAGACAAAAAGTCAACTGAGAAACATAAAAAATTATAAAAAGATTCATCTACTGTCCTATATTTGTTACTTTTCATCATATCATGTAAAACCAAATCTTATCATTTAATTATTGATATTGTTTGTTTGATGTGTAAAATTTTGTAATTCTGATTTTTGCAAAAAAAAAGTAAAGATAGTTTAAATTAAATCAGATTCTTTTCTATTGGATTTCCTTGTTGAGGCTGAGTGTTCTGTAGTCCACCAATCATGTTATCAATTGAGTTGTTGAAAGCTGCTAAAATATCTTCCTTGGAGCCGAATGCGTAGACAGAAGTTCCCCTGATAATGCAGACATCATCGACAATGTTTTGGATCGGCGCAAAAGCGTTTGATGTGAGGATAACTGTCTTGGTGCCTTTCACTGAGCGAATCATCTCCTGGATGTTCTGGCTGGACGATGTGTCGATGTTTGCCAGGTCAACATCAATAACTAGTATCTGTTTGTTGTTTAACAAAGCTAATGCAATGAAAAGTTTCTGTCTTTCGTTATCATCAAGAGATTTCAGTCTCTTTCCAGCAACTCTGTCTAAGCCAAGCTTTATGAAAATGTCATTCACTCCCTGTTTAGTCGCGTCGCTGCTCATTCCTTTGATTCTGCAGCAAGAATATGCAAAATCATTGCAGGTGAATTTAAGCATGTATTTGCTGATATTGTCATGGCAGAATGAAACATCACCTTTAATGTGCACAGATCCATACGGAGGAATGATTTCTTTCGAAATTATTTTAGTGATATCTGATTTGCCGCTAATACTGTTACCAATGATTGCAGTGACGCGTCCTTGTTTGATACCAAGGTATACATGTGAAAGAGATGCCTCTTCTATGCTGTTTCCACATGTGCAGCAGCATATTTCTTTCGAATTTGGTGAATATTCAAGGCAAACGTCGGTTAATCTGACGATAAAATCATTGGAAATGTTCTTCACTGTTTCTTCAGCTGCTATTGCTGACTGATGCTTGTTTTGGTCGACAATATAATCATTGAATTGTAATTTCTTGATTTTATGGCAGCATTCCCTTATTTTCTCAACAACCCACATTATAAAGAACCAAAAGAATATTACAATGAAGGCTAAAATGAACATAACAATTGTAATTTTGCTCTTGAAGAAATTAAAGTCGTTAATGATCTTGTATTCATCCACTGCCTTAAATACTCTCATGAAATGGTGGTAAGTATTGATTGGAACAAAGAACATCATCATCGGCAATCGATCTGCGAAGCTCATGTCTGTCAGAGGATCGCCTTCACTTTCTTGTGCTGTCCATGATGCAATGAACATCATTATAGGGGCTTGAGCAATAGCCATTATTAAATACAAAATTCTTCCAACCCATGGATAGTTAAATGAAGCTGAAAATGCATAAGCTAATGTAATTGGAGAAATGAATGTAAGGATCGTGTAGAAACATGTCTGTACTGGGTGATCTTTGTAAATACGATCGTAATTTTCCAATCCGTATGAAATTCCCCAATTAATAATAGCTATCATAGCCATAAGGATCGAATCAGAAAGGAAATTTCCAATCCAATATGCAAAATACCCAAGACCAAAATTGTTCTTCAGGAAATTGAAAGTTTTTCTGTCTTCAATTGTCTTGGCTATGTTCAACTGGCAGATAAAAACAAGATTAGTGAAGTTAAGAATGTACATACTTGAATCTCGAATAATATAATGCAAAATTATTGGAAGAACGATTGCAGCGACTATTGATATGATAGAGTCAATGGGACTCCTCACGTATAGCATCAGTCTCCTGCATATAGATGCCCACAGTTGTCTGAAGAACATCCAAAAAATATTGCTATCGTTAGAAACTGATCACTTTGAGAGGGCGAGAATTTTGGATCCAAAATCTAAAAATAGCTGAGTCACACAACAGACAAAAAAATCAAAACCTTATCGACAAAAAGTCGCTCAAAAATTTTTACACTGGAAAGAAAAATTATTAGTCATACGATTATTTTCAGCTCAATTTTACATTCAATTCCAAGCCAAATCCATGAAATTGTGGTTTTAAAATCTCGCTGATGAGCCCGTCAATTGAGAGCAACAAGTGAAAGTCTATGCTGGTTCTATGACTCTTTTAATACAGATTCAGATAATTGCATCATTGCCAGAGTCTCGGGACTCTTTCCTGATTGAGTTGGAATTCATCTCTTTTTGCTAGAATAGTGTCGAATAATTCAGGTCAAAAAAAAATAGCTTTATAATTTCCGTAAAAGATAGGTACCTATTAACATTGTAGAATCCTTATAACAACAGTATTCTTATGTTTTGAAAATGCTATTTGAAATTCATCGCATCCCATTTTAAATTTGTTCTTTCAAAAAACAAATAGCTATGTATTAGCAATATTTTCCGGTAAATATATGTCTAATTTTGTCAATATGAATATTGTATTCATATCAAATAACATTGACAAAAATAATGCACATATGATATGTTTTACATGACAAAATGTTCACAAATAAAAAATTTACGTGTCAAAATATTAGTTTCTCGAGTGATTTAACTCGCATGAACGCAGATGTGAGAAGAAATAATTACTTCAAGAACATCATCATACTATAAAGTATGTAAAAATGTGCTCAGATCAATATATCATGATTTTAAACTTGGTGACAGATTGACAGTCAGATTCGAAAAAATATTTATTTCTCAAATTTCAACGTAAAATTATTTAAGAATTCTCATATTGATGTGATAATAAGAACCTACTAGTAGGTCCAATTGTATATTTTTGGTCATTTCGACCGAGTGATCACTCAATGGTTATCGAAATCAATTTAAAAAGATAATCGCATTTTTGAGAAAGAAAATATTAGTCCATAATCTGTTGTAATTGATATTTAAATTGGAAAAAAAAATACGATGACATAGCAAAAAAAGAAAATCGGATAATGGATTCGTGTTGGAAAAATGATCCTCCGTTGTAAGTATTAGTTGAAAAAAACATAAATTGGCAGATCTAATCATCTGTGAAAAATATTGAATTCAAAAAGTTGTAATTTCTTAATTCATTTTATCATAAAAACGATTCCTGGGTGAAAATAAAGCGAACAACCAAGAATTAATTTGAAAGAATTGATTAAATTTTCATTGAATTTTTCTATTCGAAAAGCACTAATTTCATGAAAATAATGCGAAATAATAAGATTAATTTTAAGAACATCGATTATTATAGATTCAAAATTTAAAAACGTTAGTTCTCAAAATTAAAGAGTATCCGAAATGACGGTGGGTGAGACAGTATATTGCTTTAACAGTATTTGATAGTTAGCACCTGTAAAAACGCTGAAATTTCTATGTCGCGGGATAAAATTTTTAATATCTAAAGAAAATGATAAAACATATATTCCGAAAAACAAACTACGGAGTTCTATAATAGAAACAATATCCATAATATTGAGAATTACGGCTTAGAAGTAGGGAAAGAATTCTTGGAGATCAACTTCTTCATTACGGCTCCAAAATTGATCAAATATCGCCATGTCAGTCTCTGGGTGCTGCTCAAGTTCTGTATCCTGTTTCTTCTCTTGTTTAGCTTTACGCCCACGATCGCTCATTCGATTCATTGATTTCCAACGACATTTTAGCGCGACATCTGTTCTCTTGTTAAAATATTTGGTAAACATCACCCATTTAGGCCCGAAAGACTCGTATAACTCGCGTATTAACTCATCCTCGTCACCAGTGAATGGCTCGCGGTTAACATTTGGATCAAGCCAAATCCGCCAGCGATCGCGTACTTGCCTTTCGTTCCTCTTATTCATCTTGGAAGCAATCAATTTCCAATCACTATCACCATGCTTCACAACAAGACTCTTAAGAAGCTCGTCTTCCTCTGGGCTAAATCGCGAGCGCCGAGTGTGGAAGCCTCTATAGACTTTTTTACGAGGTGAGAAAGCATCATCCATGTTCATTATGTGTGAAGAGATGACAGCTTGACATTCTCAAATCCTTAAATTGAATCGTTAATTTAAATTTTTTTTTTACTTTTTATGGTTTGAATTCACCTGACAGATATCATAGTGCCAATCATATGGTGATTCCAGATACTCCCAGTGTCTTTTGTTGTCCGTCAGATTTAGATTTTGAGAGAATCAGAATTTTTTTTTACTAAATATGTGATTTTTGAAACCGCCATATACCATTACTCAACATTATTACAGATCAAATTGGTCTGCCAGTCAGATCTGACGAAAAGAAAATTCAAATGATATAACGAACTTTAGATTTCATTGTTAATAAGAATTTGATCCGTTTTGACCATTTATATCTTCCATAAATATTATATTTATGCGAAAATTTCGTTGAACCCACTTTTTCTCAAATTTGTGATTCCAATTTGCTTACAGATATATTGTATAATCATTTCCACGCAGGAACTGATTACTCCACAAATATTTCAATGTATTCTCAAATGCTTTTTTTCTTTAATCATTATTTTTAAAATCTCATTCCCAAATTAAACTTTATCAGCAACTGAAAGTAAATGATTCGCTCAGAAGGTATGCATTTGTAGCTAATAAAGCAATGCAACGACATAAGAATTAATATATTATCGATTAATTTTTTACAAAATTTGCAAAAAAATTAAAACTCTATATTATAGACGTAAATCATATGTCACATTCGTTTATAGCAATACTTGTTTCCAATTATTTATTTACGAGATTTCATGACACTGAATCAGATTTGAAATTATTATATGAAAAATCTGCAAACCTCGAGTTTTCTTGAATTATTATGGAAAGTGCAACATTTCTCCATAATATTATAAAGAAAATTTTAGATAAAAATATTTCTTTTGAAATGGATTATCTTTTTTGGTGGCAGAACATTTCCGAGCGACTTTGTAATGATATTTTCCATACTGAGGCTTTTATTCCCATATTTTTAACATGGAATAAAAAAAATTATAAAAAAAGTCAATTTGCCAGCTTTGTTTCTCAAACGTCAACTTTTTTGTGAGTGCTTTCAAATAAATTGAAGATATCTTCTTTATTTAAAACATTTATTTCTTTGTTTATTGTGCTGTTTTCTGCATTCGAAAAAATTAAATGGTTAAGTTTTCAAAAATTGATAATGAATTCAATTTTATTGTGCCGGATGAATTTAAGGATAGATTGTTTTTATCTGTTAAACATTATTATACCTGAACTGAAACGCTTTCACGATCATTATTTGAATAAATTTTTTAAAAAAATAAACAATAAAGTTTTTAGAAACTATAACTTTAATCATTTAATATTAAAGATCTGAGTATCTGACAATAAAAGAAAGGTTTTTACATGAGTTCACATATCATAACTCGTTTTATCCAACACTGTTCCTGGAAATAGGTGAAAGTTTTTATAGCTTGTACTATACTAGTAACTACTAACCCAAAATCTTGCGATTCATCGTATCTAGATCGAAATTTCAAAATTTTATTTATTTCAAATACGAAAATCCAACAATTTTCTAGCAAAATATAGGACTACACTTTTAATATGCTAATATATTGTTTCTTTTTTTATTGTAAACTACATTTTAAAAAATCTCAAGTAATTTCAAGCAACGTAACACTAATAGTTCAATTTTATATTTATAAAATGAAAGCCATGTTAATATACTCATAACTTGCATATTCAAAAGATCCCATTTTAATGTATTTATGAATCATGATAATATTTTTATATATTTCATAGAATTTGCCTTGATTCATATACCAAAATGCTATATCATAATCATATCGATTATGGTTCCACTCTTAAATTGCTAACTTGTCAATTGAATTAAATCCAAATTTTTAAAAAAAATGTTTATATAGTTTTATAGACTGCTTTGTTTCGATGAGATATTTGTCAATAAGATCTACTGTCTTTGCAACTAGTGCTTTTTCCTTCATCTTCTGTTTGCTCAGTGCTATGACTTCAGTAGTATATATATATCGGTCTAATATCATTACCTAGTACTTTTGTCACGAATATGTTGGAATTTTTACATTAATTTTGATGTGTTAATATTATTATTCTATTTGTTTTCCTAGCTATAATGGAAATAGCATCATTATAACTATGAAATAATATATTAGATTAAAGTTAATCAGATTAATCTAATTTCAAAAATTTCGATAAATATCAACAATAGAATAGATCTCATATATATATATAACATGCATATCTCATCGCATATAAGTTTCTGAATATTTGTGCTACTATTACATAAATGCTTATAAAGATGCAAAAAAAAAAAAATTATGTCAATTCATAATTTTTACATGACATTTTTATGTAAATCTGACAATTTGACACTTTATTTTTTGTTTTTTTGACATTTTTGTTATCTATGATATCAATTGTTAATCATAACCCAGTAGCTCAACCATGCAATTTAATGCTACAGAGTATTGAAGAATTTATAAATTTTTCAATAAATAATTTATTTATAACATAAAACAAATAATTTCTAGTTCCTCACCAATCTAAGAAGACCCATGATATTCTGGCCAATAGATTTATCGCCTTCAGTTGATATTTCGAAATCAATTGGTAATTCGAACTTCTCAAACGCTTGCAGGTATCCAGCAACTTGTGATGTAATTTCTCCACATCTTACATGAGAACAAGGATCATAGAATTTTTCTATTGTGTCTTTGTATTGGAAGATTGTTGTGAAGTTAGATAGAAGTCTTCCTTCTTTGAAGGACTCGGCCCAGAACCTGTAGAATATTGCGTTATCGTCTGAATTTGAACTTAAGTTTCTAATTAATGTCCATGAGCTCGAAAGTAGAGCTGTTGGTCCCATTTTGTTTGCTATCTCTTTAAGAGGGTCTGTTACTTTCCTTGACAATAGATAATGGCTGAAAAATCCAACTAAATGTTTCGATAGTTCATCAATTGCTGTTGCTGCGCTTAATTTCTTCAAACTCTTGAGATAAAGAGAGTCGAAGAACCAGAAAACAATAGATTGAAGCGGGCGATGTTGGAATGTAAAAGGTGGGGGAGATGGAAATTCACCAGGATTAATTAATTCCTTTTTCATCTGTTGGAGCCTAACTAATAGATTCTCATCTCTAGCCAAGCTCGCTGGCAAATAATTATCCTTCAATTTCTTGTTTTCCAACAAAATCTTGAAAATATCGTTATCTAACGTTGTTACGATCTTCGCTGCCTCGTTTTGCAGTGATTCGCCTGGTATCTTTGGAACTCCGAAGAAGTCTGACAAGCTTTCTCCAATAAAACAGTTATATACAATCGAGCAAACAAGAAGAAAGGCTGTTGTTGGATCAGCAGTGATGAAAGACTGTTCGAATGAGACTTCTGTATCTGGGTTATAGTTAATATCTGGGATTTCGACTTTCTGTAGTACCAAATTCGGTGCAAATCTCGTAAAATAGACTTCTGGCATCTTAAGACGCTCCATAGCAAGGCTTTGGAGTTCTTCTTCATTCAGTGGCTTCCTCTTGTGAACTACTTCCTTTCTAACTGGTTTTTCAAGATTTGGCCTTTCATATTGAGAAACATCGATTTCATCTAGTTCAGGCTCTTTTTCTGTCTTCGGCTTTGGAAAACTACGCTTGTAATTCTGTAGTTTTGCCTGCAATTTTTCTTTTAATTCTTCAGCTTCTTGTTTGTATTTGATTGTTGGGTCTTCTTTGGGCTGCTGCTTCTGTTCTACAGATTCTTCTTTAGGAGGTTGCGGTTGTTGTACTTGTTGCTGCTCTATTTGAAGAGATATTTTTGGTTTTGTAACTTCTGCTTGTTTTAGGTTCTGCTTGAGGCTATCAGCAGCTTCCTTCTGCTTATTCATGTAGATATGCTTAATTGCGACAAAGGCAAGATACCAAACTTTGACATCTTCCAAGCTTTCGAATCCGATCTTGAATTGCGAGGTATTATCAGACTCTTTGATAATAATGTATGGCCTTTCGCCGAATTTGCTTAAATAAAATTGCGATTTTTGAGAAATTTGATAAACTTTCGAAACATTGTTTCCGCCGAATTGTGTATAAGAAATTTGGTTGCCTGAGAGTGAAACCGTGCAATGCATTCCCATATCTGATTCTTCGTAAACAATTAAAGAATCTGAAACTTCAATTTTTGCATCTGTTATAATTTTGATCATTTCATCGAGCAAAAGTCTTGTATTAACCGTAAAATTAAGCCATAGCATAATTACGTGCTCATCTTGCGCTGATAATTTAAAAGGCTGATGATTTGTGCCAGCAGGAGAAAAAACAAGAGAGTTTTTCTCTCCTTTATTCTTGGTGATTGCAGGCACGAAGTCTGGGAGAAAAACAACTTGTTTATTTTTATTCATTGTCATTTCAAGGAAAACGAATTGAATTGCGCACTTGCATGGAGCTGGCTTTGAGCCGTTGCTGCTGTATTCGAAATCGGCTGCGCTGTTTGTTTGAGAAAGAAACTCTTTAATAGTTTTCATTAGAATTTATTTTTTTTTTTTTTTTTGTTGGATTTTTTATAATTCTTATCAAATTTTAAATATCCTATTTTGAGAGATACGCACAATTTTATGTATTATGACACATAATTATTTGTGAA
>MRSU01001476.1:0-10841 GCA_008369845.1 Trichomonas gallinae
GAGATCCTCCGTGGCGTTCTCAAGGATCCACAGTGCGATGTCGGCGTCTGCGCATTCGTCCCAGAGACAAACTCCATGAAATGCCTCCAGGAAGAGCTCTCTGACCCGAACTCCATCCTCCCACTCCTCAAGAAGCTCAAAGAAGAGTATCCAAACAAGCCACTCATCTGCGCCATCGAGTCTGGCGACAGATACAGGCCTCTCATCGACGGACTTCGCAGAGCTGGAATCGCCACTTTCGAGTCTGTCAACGCTGCTTCTAAGGCAGTCACAGCAATTGTCAAGGCCGCCAACAGATTCAAGTCTAACTAAGAATAAACCCATTAAAAGTTTAGTTTTAAATTAATTTACGAGTTTTCCACGTTTTTTACCTCTTCTGAATAGTTTTCAATTGCTGCAAATCGATTCATTGATTAGGAATCATTTGAACAAAATGAATAAAACGCTAACAGAAAGCCTACATACATGTATGCTTATACATTAATATAAGAAAAAAAAAATAAAGATAATATTTTGTCATTTTGCCTAATAAACATATATTTTGCCAAATTAACACTTTACAATGTCAAAAGAGCAATTCACAGAATATATTTAATATTCAGCTAAATTATATGTTTTTATAGCTATCCATGAAATTTGACTTCATTTGGATGAAGAATCAAAATCAGCCTGGATTCGAACAGGATAAAGATTATGTTGTGAGGCCAAATTCATGGTTTGGTGCAGATGGTTTTAACGTGCATTTACATGGCGGTCCTCTTCAAGGTTTTGTTCCAGATTCAAGAGCTTCAATTGATAGATTCGAGGCAATTTCTATAAATTACGATGATTTCCCAACAAATAAGTTTGTTCATGAGTTCTTATTAAGTTATTCCATTGCTGGGTCAGATTTAAAGCGTTTTTATGCGCCAACAGCAATTTTTTCTTTAACTGTTGAAAGCGCAAAGAAATCATCACCATTACTCAACTATTTACGTGATAATTACTCGAGAAATAACTTAGATACAACAGACGAACGATTTTTCCAAGAACCAAAAGATATTGTTGAAGCACAAGAGAATATGTTTCCAAATGGAATAAGTTGGATTCCTAATTCTCTATACAATTCTATTATATCACCAGGATTCTTTGGTGTTGTTTTGCATGGACATGCATCTACTACTGATCAGCTAACAATGAAGTTCACACGATCTTTCATCATTGGCATGGATGATGAAAATACATTCATTATGAATGATCACATATATTTAGAAGATATTATTAGCGAATTATAATTTCCTTGTTCTTTTATAAACATTTGTTTGTATACTATAGCAATATATAAGTTACATTTGTAATATTATGCAATTGGATTCTTTCTATAAAAATTAATTTATGAATTGGTTAAAGATAGATTGATACAATACAACTATTTATAAACAGAAACAAATAAGGAAATTGATATAGAACGTAATCTGAAATCAAAAATGAAACAATCATTATTATGCATTTGTATGATCTAAAAACTAAATCTATAAAATTATGTGAGCCAAAATATATTATTAGAAGTCGTGAAATTAACTTTTGAAAAATAATTCGTTTTCATGTAGCTAAATATCATATAAAAATTACTAGTTAGTATATCCGCGACCATAGGCTTTCACTGTTCCTACACCAACCTGCAATTTATTAGATTTCAATTCGCGAATCTGTATTTCTGGCAATTGGGCAGCTTCTACTGTTGAAACATTGCATCCACGCATAACCATTAGACCTAAACGATTTGGTTCTCCAGTTTGACCTTCCAAGAATTTTTCTTCAACTTGCCGTAGGACGAGATTCATATGCTCATCGTAATTCATTAGTATTCCCTGGAATAATCTGCCCGAGATGGTCGTAACTGTTACAAGACCATTAATGAGGCGCTGAAGATTCTTGACTTGAGTTTCCATAAATGTATTTAGGGTCTAAAATATTTATACAGGGGATTTGCAAGGCATTTTTGGTATGTCTCGGAAGAAAGCTGAAAATAGTGGCAGTGAATCCTATTACAGCGACGATGATTATTCGAAACCAAAACAAAACCAACCTAAGTTCATCAATGCTGTAAATGGCTCTGATTACGATTCTGATTATTCAGATCACCCTGCGCCAAAGGCTCCTATACAAAAGAAAGGCAAGAAATTTGATAATAGCAGTGATTCTGATGATGTTCCTGTTCAAACAAGGAATAAAATTTATCATTCTTCAGATCATGATGATTACTCAAGTTCTGATGAAACTCCAGTTAAAAATCCACCTGCTAAAGGTAACCAAGTAATTGATTTGGTCATTGACTATACAAAAAATTCAAAAACTAATATTCCAATGAAACCAGCAACATCATCTCTTGATATGCAATTAAAACAGATAAGTCAGCAAGTTACTAAAAAATCAGAATCATCTTCTGAATATTCGGATGATGAAAAGAAAATAGCTCCAACAACAACGAAAATCATCTCAGGAGCTGCCAATGATTATGACACAGATCAAGTATCAGCCGATGAGAAGAAGAATGATCAAGAATGCGAATATTACTCTGAAGAAGAAACAAAGACGCCACAAACAAAAGCTGCTGATGATTATTATTACTCAGAGTACTACAGTGATGATGACAAACCAGCTGTAACTAAAAAAGAAGAACCACAAGAGGAAGAAGAAGATCCTGATGCTGCTCCAGAGGAAATTACAGCTGCTGCCCCAGAAGAGGAAGTTCCTGTTCAAGAGACAAAGCCAAAACAGAAAAATCAAAAATCAGATAATAATATCAACAAAAACGACAAAGAAAACAGTACTTATAAGAAGATGTATGATGATATATATAAGAAACTTCAGAAACAATTCCAAAAACAACTAAATCAAAAACTCAATGATTTGAAATCAGAAAAAGCCGAGTTAAAACGCAAAGAAGAAGAGTTAATCAAGCGCGAAAAAGCATTAGAGATTCGTGAAAACACACTAAAAAGGAAAGCAGCTGAAGAGCAGAAAAAGGAAGCTGCATTTCCAAAACCAATTACTGCAAAACGCTCAATTGAAGATCTTGATAATAAGAAACACAAGAAGCATAAATCTTCAAAGAAACTTTTCGCTGAGGATAAGAAAGAAACGCCATCTACACCAAAGAAGACACTAGATCAAATTGAACAAGAAAACATGCAAAAATCTACACCAAAGAAGACACTGGATCAAATTGAACAAGAAAACATGGTTACAGATGAAAAAATTCACATGATTTCAACGCCTAAGAAAACCCTGGATCAAATTGAGCAAGAAAATACTAAAAAGTTAGCTAAAAAGAAGACATTAGATCAGATTGAACAAACTAAGTCAACACCAAAGAAAGCCAATGAGCAAAAAGAACAAATAAAGTCAACACCTAAGAAAGAACAAGCAGACTCATTTGAAGACAAATTATTAGCAATGAAATCTAAATTTATGAATTCAAATACAGAAGAAAAAGATAAAGATGAATCAAATAAGAAACCTCCGCCTCGCAAGAACAAACCGGAAGAGGCCGAAGTTAAAGAATTAATTAGCAAAGAAATCAAAAACATAACAAAATCTATTAGAGACTCAAATAAAAAAGGCGGCCATAAAGAGTTCAATAAGAAAAAATATGATGGCCGAAAATAGATAATTTTTAATGTTAGATAGAGTTTTAAATAAAAATATACAGTTATTAAATAGACTTTTCCGCGGACACTTCCAGTGTCCTATGTTTTGTTGCTTTTCCTTAAAATTGTTACTTGACGTCACTATTGTTACTTTTCTTCAACCTAGTGAAGGCTCAAAGATTTACAATGTCAGAACTTCATTTTTATATTGACAGATTCCTAATGAACAGGATCTTGTTGTTCAGGATCCTTTGGTACAATGTGATCTGAATAATCAGATCCATTCATAGCATTGATGAACTTAGGCGGTGTTTATTTTGATTGTTGTCAGATATTGTAAAATTCACAAATTTACAATTTCAGCATATCAAATTTACATTGACAAATTTCAAATGTACAGTATGATCTGAATTGTTGGTGTATAGGAGCCTTTGGTACTGAGTGATCTGAATAATAAAAATCATTATCAGAATCATTTACAGCATTGATGATTTAGACAAGCTTTTAGTAATCAAATTTGACAACATCAAAATTCACAGAATTACATTGTCAAAATCTACAATTTACATTGTCAAAAATTATTAATTTACATCGTCAAAATTTTACAATTTACATTGACAGATTCCTAATTTTTATTTTATAAATTATAAACGGCAATTTTTTTCAATGAGAGTTAAAACACCAACGAAAATTTTTGCAAAGCCCGGAGAAAAGTCTCCAATGCAGAAACCAAAAGAAATCAAACGTCGAAATATCAAGTTTGCATTCCTTCCTTTAAGTTCTATTCACATCGATGTTTCAAATTCAACGATACAAGACTTTTCTTTCTTAGAAAGGTTCAGCAGACTCGCTAGCATAGATGCTAGAAATACACTCATCCAAAATGTTCAATCAGCTCCTTTAAGGCCTTTAATCGAATACATCAGTTTAGATGATTCACCGATAACAATGCAACCTTTCTACAGGCTCATGCTTTTATGTACAATAGGAAACCAAATACAGAGCATTGATGGTGTTTCAGTGACAAATGAAGAAAAAGAACAAGGAAAGAAGTTATTACCTGTAATTCAAAAGTATTTATACGATGGATACGCAATAAAATCCATTGATCCTTTAGTTGTCATCAGAGGTGAGACCGAAATCGAGATTGATCCTGAAACAGGAGAAAAATTGAGCGAAACTGAGATTAAAATCAATCAAACAACGATAATTATTGAAGAATTTGCTAAACAAGTTAATGAAGTTAAGTCAGAAATGGGCCTCGATAATAAAGAAGTTGTTGTTGAAGAAATCATGAAATCTCCACAGAAAGTTGATTACTCACCTTATCTTTCTCCATCCAAGTTCCATGTAGAGCCACCACCAGAGGAGATAAGCCCATTCAAGAAAGCTTTCAACAAGCATTTATCTCCAAAAGATTATCTTAAGGCTAATGACATCTATAACTCTCCAGAAAAGCGCCGTGAGACACAAATGGAAATCACCACAATGATGGAGAGCCATGGAATTCTTTCTGATGAGATTGATTTGCTTGCAACACCACTCCATCAGCATGATAACGAAATTCCATCAGAACTACACATTGACACACAACTTGAAGAAGAAGAACTCGGCGATGCAGAGATAATCCCAGTTTCTGCCGAAAATGCAGATTTGATTGATACAACGAAATCTGCTGCTGACATCTTTGAAGCTGCATCAGTGATTACCAGCCCACACAAAGCTATGGACTTAGCTCGCAAATCTCAGAAAGCTAAATCAAAGATTCCAACGAGAATCTCGAGCCCGGTCAAAGATGTATACGAAGATAAGTGCATCATGCCTCCCTTGTCACCTGTTCTCAAATCCATTGTGATGGAAGAGGATGATCAAGATATTGCAGCCAAAGAAGAAGAATTCAGGAGAGAACTGAGGTTCTTCCCATCTCCACGCGCATCAAGAAAGAGAGACTCATTCATCAACGAGGATGAAACCCTCAATGACCAAAACAATGAAGAAGAAGAAAAGAAAGTAAGCGAAGATCAAGAAGATAATGTTCATAAAGAAGAACAAAGCAAAGATATTAATGAGGAAGAGGAAAAGAAAGAAGAAGTTTGTAATGAAAAAGTAGAAGAAACAAAAGAAATCGAAATTCATGAAGCAGAAGAGAAAATTGAAGACGCTCATCCAGAGGAAGAGCAGAATAAGGAGGATACTCATGATGTAGATAAGAACAAAGAAAATGCATGTGAGGAGGAAGATAAAAAGGAAATCGAGAATGCTGCCACTGATGGAGATGATAAGAAGACTGATGAAGTTCATCGTGAAGAAGAAGATAAGAATGAAGTCAAGGACAAAGTCGAAGAAATGAAAGACGAAATTTCGAATGAAGAAGAAGCAGAAAAAGAAAATATTCAGGAGCAATATAAGAATGAAAACCATGAGGAAGAACAGAAAGAGCAAACCATCATAGATGAAGAAAACAAAGTAAACGTTGATCATGATCATGAGCAAGAAGATGAAAAGAATGAAGTCCATGAAGAAGAAGAAAAGAAAGAAAATGAAAATCTCGAAACAGAAGAGCAAACCGAAGATATGCACGAAGAAGATAAGAAGGAATCTGTTAATGAGAGTGCAGAAGAAAAGAGGGAAGAAAATGAAACTCATGATGAAGAAGAAAAGAAGGAATTTCCAGAAGCAGTTGATGAAGTTTCCAATGAAGAAAAACCAACTAACGAGGAGGAAGGAAACAGCGATAATAAGATCGAATTAGTCAATGAAATCGAAGACAATAAGGAGTCTAAAAAAGAAGACAATGAGAATTTGAATCACGAAGAAGAAAAGACAGAAGAAGCAGCAAAAGATGCGGAAGTCAAACAAAAAGATGATAACAAAACCCAAGAAGCTTCAGTTGAAAAAGCTCAAGAAGAAGAAGATAACAAAGAGAATGTTCTGAATGAGAAAACAGATGCCGAAGAAAAGAATAACAATGACGATGAACAAGACAAAGTTTAATTTATTATGTTTAAAATCAATCGTGAATAAACAAATTGTTTGTGTTAATTAGTGCTTTATTCAGTTTACATGCTGTTAAATACGTCAGCATTTTCAGACTTATTGCTTAGGTTGTATATCAATATTGTATAAATTATTCTCATTTCATGTCAATATTTATTTACACTTATGGTATAAGCTCAGAATAAGTTTTATTAATAAATATATCAAATTCGTGATCCAATATTAACAATTTGAAAGGGAGATGCATTTTTTGAAAAAAAAACGACAATAAGGTATTTGTAAAGTGTCAAAAATACAAAAAGTGCCACTCTTTAATGCAATTACAAAAGTGACATCGCATCACGCTTAGTTGATGTGATTTTAAAAATAGTGATGCGCATATCAGTAATATAGACGTTCCAAATTCTTTGAGTCACTACGTTGCTACTCTTGATCGCATTTTACAGCTAGATCACGAAAATATAGGAGTCACAATGATATTCTTGTGCACCTACATTGACACAAATGATGAATATAAAAAGTTATTTCTGAAATTTATTGGATTGATGTAATGATTCATCCAAGGAAGTGAAAGTCCTTTAATACTTCCAATTCTAAATGGGAATATAGACAAAATACATTTCCTTGGATGAAACTCATGTGGGATTCTGAACACAGATCATATGAATCTTCCGCAATCAGTATAATATGATTAAAATGTAACCTGAAGTTTTCGTGTAGTTTGCTATTCCATGGGCTCCATTTTGACATAAATTTCAATTCTATCGTACTGATGTTGAATAAAAATAATCACAGCGAAAGGTAGAACTTAGGAACGAAATTAACCTTAATTAAATGAATTCAAGAACATTTCATAGAACATTGAAGCTGCCATCAAATGTCGGAGAAACATTGTCTGGCAACTGGATGCCATCATTATATCCCGAGAATGCGCAAGGCTATGAACAAGTACTGTTCAATTTCCACACTTACATTTTAATTTTTCATACGAAACAGAATAACTATGAAATAACCGAAAATAATACATACACGCAACAGTTGTTTACAAATATCGGCACAATTTGCCACGGCCCTAAAGATTTTCAATTCGATTCATTTTTTGCAACAAAATCAAACAATATCATTCTTTTCGTATATGATGAAAGAGAAAATATGTTTATTGTCAAGTATTCTTTCGTCACAGATCAAATTTTAATAGATCCTACATTTATTAACTTTTCTTCTGACAAATTAATAATTTCTTGCGATCATGGAAGTCTTGGATTATATAGTATAACACCCAAAGAACAATTTTCTTACAATGCAAAACTTATTAAAGCAATTAAATCTAAAGGAATCACAATTGCAACAATAATTCAAAATGATGGTAATTTAGCACGTCTTGAAGTTACAAAATACAGAATTTATGACCCATCTACACTGGATCTTATTACTGAAAATAACTTAAAAGTTGATAATGCGCAAATTGCCCTTGTTGTACCATATTATCAAGGAACTTTGTTCTTTTTGGCACCTCCGTACAATATTTACTGGTATCGCACAAGCCAAGGCTTCTCTTCAGATTTATTCGATTATTTGTCTGTTGATGGAACTTTCATTGATTGGTGTCCTCTTAATACAGATTCTATTGTATTCCTTACAAATAAATCGAAGTTTTACGCCCTCAATAACAATTCGCAATTATATATCCTTCCTTTTGTTCAAAACTGGGATCAAAATGTCGATTTTGCTAGGATTACAATGATTAAGCACAATGTAATTCTAGCCTTGAACACGAGCGGTGAATCTTTCATATTTCTTTATCAAAATTCAGTTTTGATACCATTTCGCACAAATTTTTTGCTTGGCTTGAGAAGTATCGCTGTATGTCAAACAGGGAACAAGATACTGCAGTCAATTTATTACCATAACAAAGCTGTTTCAATTTCTGGATTTGGACTTCAAAACAGAATCAAAACAATCGAAAATATTTTCATTGATTCAGAAATAACTAACTTATTCTCACAAACATCCAATAACACAACATTTCTTGTTATATCAAAAATTAATTCTTCCATTTTATGCAGATATGATCCATCAAATAATACAGTTATGACTGTTAACACAGATGCGTTCAATTTCAATTCACAAACAATTGGTTTTGGCTTACTACTTATTAATAACCAATTTGTGTTCATACAGGCTACTCCAGATTGCTTATATGCCTTCAATGAGCGACTTGAAAGGGTATCAGTTGAGTCAATGAAGATAAATCTAATTGATACAAATCTAGCATTCGCAGTTTATGTAATAAATAACAATTCAGTTATTCTCAGGAATTATTCCACGAAAAACCAGACTGATTTCATCATTGATTGCGACAAAATCAACTCTGTTTCTTTCTCTCGCAGCAATGAGAATCCATTAGTTTTATTTACATCAAGAGACAAAATTATTACATATCGAGCCAAAAATTTTGATCCTACAAAGAAGATAGAAATCAAAGTCGATCCATCTACAAAAGGATTTCCAGTCTCATCATTATTTATTGATGACAGTGTTGTCGTTATTGGCTACAATAATGGCCTCATTCAGATTCTTAGATTTGCAGAAAAAACGTTGACAATCCTGAGTAAAACAATTGGTGAAGGCGCAATTCGTTTGGTTCGTTGTGGTGGAAATTCTGTTCTTGCTATCTGTTCAAGGCTTTATATGATTTCTCTAGCTAAGAGTGGATTAATTTCTCTGAAGCCTATAGGCCCTCAGAAAGCAAATTTCATTACATCTCTTCCTCGTCAATTGATCTGCGCGAATGATAAAAGTATCGGCTTCATGATTTGTAAGAACCTTTCTATAACATTTCATCCTGAAAAACATGAAGTTGTTTCGAGCATAATCAATGCTGAAGTGCTCCAAGATCATAATAATTTGAACATTGTTACAACGACAAAATTAGGCATTTACAAAATCACTCCCTACGATGATAATAAACCAAAGAGAGTTGTTTTGCATAAAGCAAACGATAATGAAACACTTATTGCTTCAAAGCTTGACAGCAGACTTTTAGCATGGATCACGAAGAACTCTCAGAATGGTGTTTATATGATTTATTTCATTAACTTGAAGTCATCAGAAATTGTACAACGCAACTTTAACCATGAAATTACGAAAATTAGTGTCAGAGCTGGCACGACAGATTCACTGCCTGATATTGTTTGTGCTAACAATTTCTCAGTTTATTTACTCACTCCAAACCACAGTGCACTCAATCTTATTACTAAAGTTGATATAAAATCTACGAATGTAACCGCAGTTTCCTTTATCAATAACACTTTATTGATTGGAGACAGCGATCTTGGCATACTGATGTACGAATACAACAATGCATCTCGTTCGTTCACCAAGTTGTCATCAATCAATTATGAAGGAAGATCTTTTATCACATGCATCAGTTCTCAAGCTCCAAAGAATGTAGTTGCAGTCGGCGATAGATTTGGTAACATAAGATACTTCAATACTGATCCAAATATTCGTCCAATTTCCTACAACTTAGTGCCAGAAAACTACTTCAATGTTGGTGATCCTGTTGTTGGTGTTTTCCCAATGCAATCAATATTAAATGACAGAGCAGTTAATCTTATATGGTATTCCACAATCAGTGGTGAATGCGGTTACTTGTTCATAGGATTGTCTACGCCACAAATTCTTTTATACATAGAAGATCACGTTTGCGCTAACATTATGGAGCTAACTGGCATTAATCCGCATGAATTCAGAAGCAAAACGAGTCCATCTTATAGAATTGTTGATCTGGATATCGTCGAAGCTTATGCAAAACTATCGGAGGTACGCCAAGAGAAAATTGCAAGATTGATCAATGAAAGGATGAAACATCAAAATGAGACAAATGAATTCACAATTAATAGACAATATTGTTTAGATTATATATCCAAATATTTATCGATTACTCAAATATTTTAATAAAATGTTATTTATGTTCGTTTTGTAATTTCAAATGGAAATATATTCTATAAGACTATTATTTGCCAAAGTTTCAAGTCATAAATAATATAATTCTATATCGTATAAAATTGATATTTGGGTTTTCGATAAATATTTGGATAATTAATTTTCTTCTTCCATGAAATTAAAAATGGGAAATGTAAAAAATGAACGGCAACTCCGCTCTTTTGGTTTTTCGTCCCCTTCTTCTTTTTATTTTCCTATTCTGTT
>MRSU01001479.1:0-15386 GCA_008369845.1 Trichomonas gallinae
GGACTGCACCGAAGCCACCACCGCCTTTCGTATTCTTCGTCGTCTTCGCATTTCATCCGAGATGCTGTTCTAATTTTTTTCTTTTTTAGCTTTTTTTTGTTTTTAATAATTTGTTTGTTATATATTATTATCATGTAAATATATTCTTGTTTATTAAACCCCAAATCCATCATTTCAGATTTCCTCAATTCGAAATCTTCTCATAAATCAAAACAAAACATATCGATGCATTCAGTTTGACCTTCACACCACGAATTAGGCTTCCGTCAGGCCTTTTACACTTCATTATCCGATGCCATCGTTAATTTCCCCACTCTCTGACATGTAAAGTTTATTTTGACTTGTAAATTGAAATTCGATTTTTTTTCCTCAATTGCACTTCATTTCTTTCATCATTTTCTCAGGATTTAAAAACTTTTATCTTATTTCAACATATTAAAACAGAATCAGAAGACCCTTGGGTACTTTATTTCTATATTAAAAGGGTTTGCTCTAAGAACAAATTTGCCCTGCGATGTGATTTTCTTGATCATTAGAAATATATCATTTTTTTTTGTAAAATTTTATTTTGACATGTAAAATAAATATGATTTTTTTCATGACCAATTCTTCTTTCATCATTTTCTCAAGATCTAAAGAACTTTTAATTTTCTAATATGAAACTGTTTAATTGGAAGACCCTTAGATACTTCATTATTATATTAAAAAGCTACGTTACATGAACGAATTTTTATTTCAAGATAATTTTATTGATTGCAATAAAAATACAAAATTCCTTTGTAAAGTTTAAATCTGCCATGTAAATATATCTATATATTTGTCAAATTAAAATGTCATGTAAATAAGAATTATGACATATAAACAAAATAATGACAAGTAAAATAATAATTTTTCATGATAGATCCTAGTCAGATTCTTTCTCCTGACCAGGCTGTCACAGCTTTGATTAATGATATCCCGTCTGGAGACCAGGACAAGGATATAGAGAAACTCGAGACATTCCTAACGAAAAGTCCACTTTTTAAAGAACCATTCGAAAAATTCAAATTACTCGACTTAAATATAATGACAAACGACAAAAAGATAGGTTTCGCAGCGTCTTTCCTTGTAAATGCACGAAATGTTAAAAATGTTAAAATTATATTCGAATTTTTCAAGGAATATCTCAGTGAAAAAGACATCTACACAGTTATGCTGGAGTCACAGATCTTTTGTGACTTAATGGTTTCCGATTTCATGAAGAATTCGGATAAACTTCAAATTATCTTAGATATTTTCTCTCAATACGAAAACTTGAAACCACATCAAAGATATATTCGCCAATCTGCATTTCGCTTCATATCATTGCGCAAAGAAACAGAAAATTGCTTAAAAATACTTTATTCTGTTTATCCATCACGTTCTCATGATGATTTTCTAGAATTCTCTACATATGCAACATCAATCACACCGCTAATTTCCGAAAATCAAACTTTCGCACGTGAATTATTCGAATACGTCATGAATCTTGCAGCAATTCTCAAAGGATTCATGAGAGACTGGTTAATCAACTTTGCATCATCATTTGCACCACTTTTGAAGCTCAAATCAGTTCATCCCGCAATTTTAGATTTTGTAAAATTCCAAAAAAAGCCTCAAATCACAATCAATCACTTCGAGGCTTCTACAGGTGGCTTGTACAACAAAGAACTCAGCCTTTCAGAAGCTCCCGCCTTATCTCGTCCATATTCACTTCATAAAGAATGGTTTGTTGACATCAAAGAACTTTCATCAGCCAAAACGCCCGAAGATGCATACAACACACTGCTTTATTTCTGCCAAACTAATCCAAGCGAAGCTCCACAAATTTTAAACCAAATCCCAACATCAGTCTCTCTTCCATTATATCTCGTAATCATGGACAGACAACCAGATGCTTTCCATTCAGCAGTTGAAAAAGCAATAAACTCAGGAAATATCGAAATTTCACTCCAAGTTCTCGAAAAAGTCGCGAGAATCAATCCAGCACTCATAAAACCACACTTTCCATCAATATCTAAGCTCGGATTCGCAAAATGCCAGGTTCTAATCTCATTATTAATCAAAGCTGATATGATTGAGTTCAAACTTTTGTTTAATCACATCAAAAACTCAAAAGAAGAGAATGTAAGAGCAATAATACGCGAAGGAATCCTTCAAATGCAGAAAAGACCAAAAACTCGAGAAAATATTGATTTCATTTTATCAGTTTTCACGACATTTTACAGGGGAGCATCATCGCAAATCAACTGGTCTGCAGTTGCCGACGCTTTTCCAGGCGATTTCGATATCGCGCAATGCATGCTACTATCTACAGACGACGCAACAAAAAGTGAGCAAGGAAAAACGAAGCTTTCAGAGTGGAAGAATTCTTTCCTCGCATTCGTAAGACGCTCTCCAGCAACTATGCGCGTATTGAGTGCTATTCCATATTTACTCGTTGCGTCAACTCTTCCTGATTTCAAACCAGAAGAAGTTCATTCAATCGTTTCGCTTTTACCATCTTCACGAAACAAAAGCGAAGAAATTCTGGAGAGAATAGCTTTGCTGGAGTTAGCAAGGTCTGTTATCAAAGGCACGCATCCACAAGATGACCCACTTAGAAAGTTATCGCAAGTTTTCGACTTCGATCAAAATAGGATTACTTCCTATGCATCTGTTTTCGCGCACGCTGCTGTTTGCCTCGAAATCGGCGTCGAAAGTTCGTTCAAGCAGATAGAAAGTCTCTTGACGCAGGGAAATTCATCGTTAATGCGCAACGCCGCGAAGACAGCAATGATCATGTTGAACGTTTTCTCATTCGAAGCAGCGAAAAAGTTTATATTCGACGACGAAGAAAAAGAACTAACAATCAAAATAATGTCATTGCTTTCTCCTTCCATGCAGCCATCAACTTATAAACCAAAAGACACGCGCTTGATCAGTATGATTGAACACATACATTCGATGGTTGCAGCAGATATAGATGAGATTTGCAGCAGAAAAGAATTCGGAGGAGTTGAAGAAATTCGTGAAAACTTTTTGACTCTCGGCTTGGCTTGCTTCATTTTGCTTCCATCGAGGACTGTCAGCAAATCATCATCAGATAGGGTACTACAGATGGCATTAAATACATCATCATCTGTGAATCAGAGAGAGTTCGCTTTACTTGCAATTTCGCAAATGCAAACAGCACCTGAAGCGAATTACGAACAGGTTTTGGCGAAATGGCCTGAATTGGCAAAATCAATTATGCAAATTGCTGTAAGAAACAATAACAACGCATTGATTCAGCATATATTAGAGAAATCAAACGATTACAAAGTCATTTTCTCGCTGAAAACATTGCTAGCTTTCGTTGACCAAGAAATTATTTTGAAATTTATCGAAAAAACAGCGGGAAGTGCTGATTTATCGACGTTACTACTTTCTATTGACTTATTCAACAACACACAGCATATTATCGCAGTAATTAACGCAATAAGAAATTTCGAAATTTCTGGAATTGTCAAAAGCGGCGGCGGAGAGAGGCTAAAGAATGCACTACTGAGATTATCACAAGAAGAGCTCGACAAATTCGTTTATTCAGACTTTGATGATTTTGCATTAGTTTCTTCTTACCTTACAAACATGTCTGTGTCAAATGTGTGCTGGAAGATAGTACAATCTTCAAAAATATCAGTAAAAGCATTGGTTGACTACGCATTTGCACGGAAGAGACAAATTTTCACTTTTATTGAAGGATTTTTCGCTGTTATGCAGCACACATCCGTTGACCAGACTGATCGTGCCATTGTGGCTTTATCTATTTTCATGCTTATCAATGAAACAAATCAGCCATTTTTGATTATCAAACAGAAAATTGAAGCTAATCCATCAATGATGGATGAAAATGCGCTAGTTTTGCTTCTACCATCATTAATTTCTGCATGCAGCATGATAAGATCTGAACATACAGCAATATTCGAACAAATATCAACACAAAAGTTTGCTACAGCAAGAGAAGAAATCGTTAATGCAAGCAGACTACGTAAATAAACTGCATTTTTTTTCATATTTTTTTTTTAACATACTAAGTTTGATACTTAATATAGCTATTGTATCCATGTAGAAATCAAGAATAGCAATGTTTTTTTTTTTTTTCTGTATAAATGATTATAAATTATATAAATCTAATGAATAGTCGAAATCACGCTTGAAAAACATACTATAGTCACATAAATCATTTAGACTACATTATCATTTACTTGATGATATCAGAATCAATTTTTATTTTTTATTCTTTATCGCTGATAGTTTAAAAAAGTCTTTAATTTATATTTTTTTTTAATTTTTTGTAACAGTTTCCAAAAACAACTAATTAGGTTTGGATTCTCAATGTTTATAAAAAGATTGATATATATTAATGTTTTTTTACTCATTAATTGTATTTTTAAGCAGATGATGAAGATGATACGTATTTTCTCTTCCTGCAGCATCCACAGCAACAGCAACAGGCAACAATAATGCCGATAATAGTACCAATAACAATTAATGCAATAACTACGCCAATAATAATCCAACCATAGATCGGGATGCCACCTGGTCCTCCCAAGTTCCACTTAGTGACGATTCTGTTGCCATTTCTAAGGTAACCGAAGAATTGTCTGTATTGGTTTTTCTTTGCTGTAAGTTTAAACTTGGCACCTGTAGAATGATCACCCTGTGTATTTGGAGCAGAGTCAAAATCTGGATAAACCACCTGAGGACCATCGTTATATTTTATGCTTCCTTCTTTTGCATTTGACTTTCCTTTGAGAAGCTCTCCTAAAACAGGGGTTCCATATTTAACTACATTATCGTTGTCTTCCCATGAAATTGTATATTCATTACCAATTGGTAATGCAACGTTAAACATTGTAACACTTTGCTCAAGAACTTTACCTTGTACATTGACTTCATAAGAGGTTGTGAGCGGGATTGAGTAATCGGGGATATTTGTGTAGTATCTTCTATCCTTATAATAAATAGAATCTGATGAATAATCAAAAGAAGGTCTACCTACGAGGAAATAGAAATTGTCTGTGTGATCACCATCGTTTGAAATTGTGAAAATGACTTTATGGCGTGTCTTGCATAAGGATAAAGTTGTTTCTTCTTCAACGCATTCAACTGAAATACCAATAGCACCACTTGTTTCTGATTTTTCTGCTACATCTACACCATTTACATCAGAATGCCACTCAGCAATAATTTTTGGTGACATGTCTGAGATTATAAGAATGCTTTGATCTGTCGTAAAACACTTTGGGTCATCTGTTGGCGACAATTGTACCCATGATCCATAGATGACTGGTATACAAGTCTTTGCATTTGCAATGCGTGACGCTGTTAAGTTTCCAAGCATTTAAAGAAAATGATCAATAAAACTCTCAAATATATTTTGAGAAGTAAATTGAAAATTTATGCATCAACGTTTGTTAAAATATCATGAGTAAACAGTTTAAAAGTCATAAATTGAATCATTTGATTTTAGCGAAAAAAAAAATTCACTCACTATTTTATTTATAATGATATAACACAATATTTCTAATGATGCACGTTTTTATATATTTAACTAAATTGAATGATTATTGAAATTTTGCAAAAAATCTTAAGCACACCAAAATGCTCAAAAACTGATATAGCATGATTTATGATTATTTTTACTTTGAAATAACTAAATTTTGAATTTAAAATAATTGTATGACCAGTATTTCGTACACAGGATTTTTCGTAGTGGTTATAACACCAAATATTATTTTTAATAAACTATTTCTTACTTTTTATTTTTCTTCCAAAATTTCTATTTAAGATTTAGATTTAGAATCAAAAACTATTGATCATCATCTTAAAATTTTGGATTTTTATGGATATCAGTTGATTTAAGAAAATATGTTTGACAGCAACAAGGTCTTAAACTGAATGATGGAAAATGCTGTTTAACATTACAGATAGATATTTCTAATGTTTTTAATTATTTATTCAAAGATATTTTTTGGAAATAATTTATTTGTCTAATAGATCTAAAACTGATTGACTAACCCTCCGTTTGCTGCCAAACTATATATATATATATATATATATATATATATATATATATATGCACTAATGGCGAAATTTTGCAAAAATAATTCGAAATTTCAAATTAATGCATTATGAATGATATATATTTTAGAATCTATTACATTAAGAATAATACATATCATATTGTATTTAATTTCGTTATAGATGTTATTTCTATGTAAAATTTGAGATATTTGTTCCCAGTTCGGCCAATGTAATAGCATAGCGTATGTTGATGGTGGAAAAGTCGAAATAGTTGTATGTTGTTGCATGAAAAAGTTCCTTTGATAGAATATCTCCAAAACAATTCTATTAATTTCGGTGAATTTTATATATGCTTATATTTATGCGCTACGGAGATCAAATAGATTTCAAAATGGAACAAATTTTACCGAGAAATCAATATCGAAAAAATTATTATTCTTTTTGTCAGTTGCCATGCAAATTTAAGTAATAGAAGCGCTAGATAGTCAATTTGATGTAAAATGGATGACTTTGAGGAAAATCGAGGAATTTCTTTGTAATTTTGTTTAATAAAAGTATTTATAATAGTATCAATTTTATGATAAGACAGTGCAGTCTGAGCATGCACGCTGTGTAATGATCCAAAGACAACACATAGTTAGATAAAGAACAAAAAAAAAAATGTTATGAGTTTCTTTGTAGGACATGTAATTTCAAAATTAATTATTATTATTAGAATATTAGTAGATTAGTATATACATATAAAATATCTATATATTATTCGCATAAGTTATAATATTGTATATATATATTGTATATCATAAAAAATGTTATTTTTAGTTTAAATTGCTATTATCAAAATATGCAGGGTTTACCATGGAAGCCGTACGATTTATGAAGATGAAGATGAAGATTTCTTAGATTTCTTGCAACAGCACTTCTTGCACCCCTTGCAGCAGCAGCAAATGATTGAAATAATTATGCTGATAACTATTATGACACATACGACAGCAATGACAATCCAAGCCCATATTGGGAGACCACCCGGTCCAACCAAAGTAGCTGGATTAAGCAAATTATTACCGTTCTTTATATAGCCGAAAAAGAGCTGATAACCGTGATCATTTGCAGATATTTTGAATTTTGCAGAATATTTATGGGAACCATCATCTTTTGGCTTTGTTTTGTATGATGGGAATATGCGGCTCGGACCATTGAATTTATGACTACCCGAGACTTCAGTACTAGAAGGAACTCCCAATATTTCCCATAGTCCGCCCCAGTAAATTCCTCCAATTTCATTATCATACCATGAGATAGTGTTTTCAACGTCTTCTGGTAGAACGGAATTAATCCTTGTTTCATCTTGCTGTGTAATCTTACCATCACTTACAATGTAAGAAGATTGAATCGGGATGGAATAACCCTTAATTGTTGTATAATAGTCTCTATCAGCATGATGTACGCCATTCTCATCATAGTCATATGATGGCATTGCCGGAATAAAATGAATTTTTTCTGTGGTACTAGCCTTGTTTGTAATTTTGAAGTATACTTCAGATTCTGTTTCGCATTTAGAAAAGGTTGACCTACTTGTGCACGCAACTGAAACAGCAATAGGATTATTCATCGTTTTTTCATCACCCCATGTTCCTGCTTTGGTATTATACCATTTAGCCACCATTTCAAATTGTTTACCAAGAATAATCTGAGTTGAAGCTGTATAATAGCATTTGGATTCACCTGGTTTAAATGATTGATCTCCTATCAATTTAGCAAAATCTAACAGAATGTAACCTCCAACACCTAATACTCCAACACATCCAGCAATTTTTGCATCTTCGGGAAGTAAACCAGAGGCAGCTGCTCGTGAGGCAGTGAGATTTGCCAGCATAAAAATAAAAATGAATAACTTCACCTATTATATAAATATCTCAAAATTTGTGATAGATCCAATTAGCTCTGAAAATCAACTCAGCTAATTCAAAAATCATTTCATATAATTATATAATGAAGAATCAATAAAAATAAATTCGCCATTTGTCGTGCACGTTATTTTGTCATTTTATTTTATATGCAAATATTAATAGGTAACACTTTCTACACAAAATTCACAATATAGCGATTCGATTGTATCAAAATTTGAATGGTCATAAAATCATTATAAATTCAAATGTCATTATTATATGGTATAATATATTTGACAAATTATCGGAAAAATTTCAGTTTACATATTTCATAAAATCGATTTTTTATTAATTTTGGCCATATTATGCATCCATATATTGATATTCAAGATTAATATCCTTCAATTCACACATTTCAAAAAGAAATGTGAAAAACTTAAAAATTAATGCGTGGATTATTAATTATATATAATACAGTTGATGTTACGTGTAAAAAAATAAGCCATTTTGGATTTTACTTCCAAAAATGTTATATCAAAAGACATTAGAGCATAATAATTATCTTAATAACTCAGAGTTGCATTATGGGCTACATTTCCTGCGGTAATTATTTCAAATATCACTGAAAATATTTAAATATTAATTATTTTGTGAAATGAGTTGCATGTATTATTCCGTTCATATTAAATAGTATTAAACAAAGTACAAAAACCTAAGTTTATCATAATTATTTATGAGGATGAAGAAGAGGATTTCTTGCAGCACTTCTTGCAGCACTTTCTGCATTTCTTGCAGCAGCAGCAACAGATGGAAATAATAATGATAACGACAACTAAAACAATAGCGATTGCAATTACAATCCATGCCCAAACTGGAAGACCTCCTGGAAGGGTTAATGTAAATGGATCAAGAACTCTGTTCTCATTCTTAATATATCCAATGAACTTCGGGAATACGTGATCATCAGCAGTTAACTTGAAATCTGCAGAGTACTTGTAATCGCCATCGTTCTTTGGCTCAGTGGAGTAGGTTGGGTAAATGTAGCGTGGACCATTATCAAAGCTCTGATATCCTGACTTGTCGTTCGAGTAGCCTTCTACAAGACCGAAAAGAAGTTTCCAGCGGATTTGGCCTTCATTATCATCCCATGAAATTGTGCATTTTATGCCGGAAGGAACAACATAGTTTAATTTAGTAATGCTCTGTTCTGTGATCTTTCCATCTTCAATTGTGAAAGATGTATAAAATTTAATCTTGTAATCACGGATTGTACTATAGTATTGCCTATCAGTGTATTTGGTTCCATCAGCGGTGTAATCGAAGGAAGATCTGACATTGTAAAAGTAAACATCTTGGTCTTCATCTTTTGTATTTTCAACTTTGACGTATATTTCATAGTCAGATTTACATGTATCAATAGTTGATGATGACGTGCATTCCATTGAAACACCAATTGCTCCGCCCTTTGAGTCTTCTTTCTCAAAAGCGCTCGTCTTTGTATTATACCACTTGGCAGTGATCTTAATATCTTTTCCTAATATTAAATAGTTGTTGGTGAGGTGATAGCACTTAAATGAGTTAGCATTGATCTTCACTGAATCTGAAAAGATCGGTGGTGAAGGATAGAGTGTGCATCCAAGCTGAGGATCAGCGTTGACCATCCTTGTGGCTGTTATGTTTGGAAGCATTGATGAAAAATGAAGTCTAGTAAAATAAAATAAATCATCGCTACGTAAATCTATCAAATCTTAAACTCATTCACAATATTTTTGAATTCACTTCAGAATTAATTTTATTCAACGGTTTATTCTTTTGTAAAATATCAGATTAACTTAGATAAGCAAAATTATTTTTTAAAAATTGATAGTTTTTGCAGCATTTCAAAACTGCTTCCTCTCAAAAAATCAAAATTATTGAATCACTTTTGAATGGATTTATCAATTATATCTGCTTCTACAGTACTTCTATTAATAAATTATAAAGTTTTAAGATTAAAAAATAAAATTCAATGATTCTCAAAATCTTCATTTTATACGCAATATCGTGTAATTTGTTTGGGCATAATATAACTCATATATCCTCATAAATTTTTTTGAATTCCCTTCTGGTGACCAATTTTTCCTCACATGAATCTTTTTTTGAAAAATTCTATGATATGTGCCCTCTATTATCTATATATCATCACACAATTCATATTTTAAAATGGACAGATTTTCAAACAAACTGATTTGACCAACTTAAAAATAAATCCATCGTTTTTATTGCATTTATTAATGATCCATCAACTTGTTTTAATCGCTAATGCGTTATTTGAATACTTAACCATATAATTAAATTAAATCATTGAAACCCAATGCGGCAGCTTTTGAAATTATTATAATCATATTATTTTTTTCTGAATTTTTATATTGCTCGATCAAAATAAATATGCATTTCTAAAATAAAACAAAACAGATTTAGGAATACAGAAAGTTACTAAGAACAGGTCATAGCTGTAAAATATGCGTTCTTGTACTACATTATCGAAAATTTGGTACATATCGATTGTCGATTTAATCGTCAAGTGAATATCTATTATTCCCCTTGATAGGCAGAATAGTATAGTCGGTATGCCTGCGCTTGCAAATAAATCTAGCAAAAGATTTATAAATCAGATAAACAGACAGACCGACAATTAGTATTTTTTTATATACCAATCAATTATCTCAGTGATTCTCTGCCATATACCAACGACTGTACTAGGAATATTCATACATTCGATGCCATTCATATTATTTCGGATAATTTTATCAGCATTTTCTTTTGATACCTGTCCAGTTTGCAAATGGTAACAATTATTAGTAGGATTAACAACGAAAGAATAAGGAACGTCATCAGGATTCTTTCGCGTAAATGAAATAATATCAGAATTGATATTTTTTCCAGCCCAACCTAATTCTATTTTCCCACAATACTCAGATGATAGTTTGTCTAACACTAACATTTGATTTTCATCCAATGAATCTTCGCCAACTGTAATAAAGACAGATGTATTTTTGCGCATTAGATCCTGGAGTTCTAGATAACCGAAATTATGAAATGATGAGAACTTGATTGATTCGATAAATTCTTTCATTTCATCAACTTTTGAAATTTCCTTTGTAATGACACAATTAGATGACTTATGAGCTGATATTTGTATGTTTGATCCTCCGATATGATAAATGAATCTATTTCCAATTGGATGATAATATGGGATTAATCTTTTATAGGCTTTGAGAATTTCTTGTGAATTTTCTGGAATAGATAGATAAAATGTAGTTGATCCACGATCTGTTTTTTCAATTTCTTTAGGTAAAAGTTCTAATTTTTTGATTTCCACGGATTTTGCATTGATATTCGATTCTAAAAACTTATTCCAAGCCATATATGTTCTATCATAAGTCTGTATCCAGTATTTTGGATCATTTCCACGTATTAGAACAAAAGTTGGATATGAATGTATTTTAATTCGATCGCAAACAGAGCTATTTTTGCAGTTAATGTTTGTAAAAACAACTTTTGAAGCCTCACCAACCATATCTGAGTATTTATGCAACATTTCAGGCATTCCTTTGCATAAAACACATCTTGGGAAAGTGAGAACAGCAAATATCGGGTGCTTATAGCTGTTTTTCTCGTAGTCATCGTATTCATCAGGATTAAAGTCCCACCATTCTGATTTTGTTAAAATCAAGAAGATAAACATAAACATTTTTGAAAAATTTACCTCTTATTTCAATATTTTATATCATAAGAATCATGTTTGGACAGTGAGCAAATTTCTGACAATAAAAATCTTACAACGACAAAAATAATCAATACAAATTAAAAATTTTAAATATTGATTTTGATGCTAGAAAAGATATCTACAACACACATATAAATCAAATTTATTTTTAAAGCCTCTAATTTGCATTTTATAATTTCAAATTTTTTGAATATTGAATGAATCATGATGTAGACTCAGTATATAGTTTTATATGACCTATTATAGCAGTATTTTTCTATTAGATATAACATATTCAAAATAAATTTCTGATTTGAAAAAAATACAAACAATATTATTTAGATTTCCATTTGGAAAGCGAGTTCTATGGCTCTATAGTAGGTATTCATGGATACAAGGAGCTCCAAAGAAGAAACAACAGGCTCAAACTTCTTCAAAAAGCAACAAATAGAAACAGCATTTGTTGGAGGAACTTTCGCAATCATAAAAAGCAGCAAAAGCGCTGATTCATCGCCAGTAACTGATGGACAATTGGCCAGAATCGGTACTTGGCAAACAGATCTGTGTATTTCGTAAGCAATATCAATTGGATTCGTTAAATAAGAAATTGCACCTAAATCATGATGGCAAGACGATAATAATCCTGTAACAGTTTTGAACACACATATTTTTCTAATGATTTCCACTCTTAAATTTACATTATTCAAATCAACGTTCAAAATATTGATACAAAGCTTAAGAAACCTTTCATCATCACTTTTGCGGCTATTAAGAATTGATGTTTCATCATAAGCTAAGTCAAAAGCAAATCTAAACATTGCTGATGAAATTATTGGAACATAATTTTCATTGCTTCTATCTCCACCGATGTCTTCAGTGACTACAAATGACATCGCATAGACATCAGAGACTAAATGCCCAGCATCACAGTCTTTAATATTTTTCACTAAATCCGCATCTTTTCCTTTCAAATGTGATGCAAAGTAGGGAACAATGGCGTCATCTACATCACTTCTAGCGAGATATTGCAATTTTGTGTTTATTGATCTCAATCCAGAGTAAACGGCAGATTTTAGGCCACGAGCAGGACTATCATTCAAATACTTTTTGGCATCAGTGTAAACTTTTATCGCGTGAATTGAAATTTGCGCTTTTTCTTTTTTCATTGTATTATATTCACTTGTATTGAATAGTAATGATTGCATAAGCTTAGACATACTGTTAGTATTCGCGACAATGTATCTGTTCTGCTGTGATGCCCTGATGATTTCATTTGCTATTTCTATGAATTCCGTGCAAACAAATCTTTGATAATTTTGAATTCTTTTATAAGTGTCGCGAAGAATCGCGTTGTGGCTTTGTATGATGAATTTATAGTTGCCTTTGTAGTTGTTGGGGTCTGGATAGTTCTTTTCTTTCGCTTGCTCATTAATTTCGTTTATTTGATTTTCTGCTTGAGTTATGAATTCTTCTATATCTTGGATATTATGAAGATGGTCTAGCTTACTTAAATCATAGTCAAGAGTTATGAATTTCAAAGATTGAGGCCTTAATTCCATATTTTGCAAAATTCCGCTTGCTGTTAAATCTTGAGATGAAATGGACAGCTTTGGCCGCTTAAGGTTCAGTCCTTCAAGGAATAGAAGCGAACTAGGCCTAAATGGGAAACATTTGAGATTAATTTTTTGATTTTCGAATTTTGTTACGATCTTTTCTATTCTATCTGGATTTTGAGGCTTAACATTGAAGAAATATGTGAGAAATGTCAGATTGTAGTCATAAGCTAGAAGAGAATTGGCTGATTCTAAAATTTCATTTTTTATCCAAGGAGTGTGATCAAAAATTCCACTGGAAAATATAGAGCATATCTGAACAATGCGGTTCTTATACTTATTTTTGTTTAAAGCCAATTTAATAAAACAAAAAATTGTTTTAATGAATTGTGGAATCCATTTAATTTCTTCTGTTACTTCATCGTAGCTTTCTATTATCTCAATGAACAACATTGTCGATACTCTCATTAATATTTTATGACTTATCATTAGTTTTGCCAAGAATCTTAGTGCAAGATATCGTGTATTGTCATCACCTTCCTTTGCACAATTACAGATTTCCTTTAAATAGCCTACATCTGTTGAATTGAATTTTATAATTGTATTTACGATCTTTCTGTATTCAATTGAAGTACCTGCATGACTATGAATGTAATTGAGCGCGATTCCACGTATTGTTTCGTGATATTGCGTTGAATCTAAAATTTTTTTAAGTCGACTACTTTTTTCTTCAGCAGAAGCATATTTTAACCAACGTTGGTTTAATCTTACAAGACATCTGAAGAATGTGACTGATGCATTATCATTAGATTTCTTCAACATTGCAGCGATTTTCGTATAAATATTTTTTATGGTTTGTTCTGCAAGATTTGGTACATAATCGTTTTCTACAACTATATCAGTCATAAAGGCAGCAAGATCAACTCTCAAATCGCCAGGATCATCATCAAACGGATTTTCAACTAAGAAAGATATGAATAAATCAATTATTCGTTCAATTGCTCCTTTTGATTCGAGAAATTTAACCCAAATCGGATGCTTTTCTGTATGAAAAATGTAAAATAAACGAAATATTTCTGTGGGCTCCGCGATTGCATAGACAAATTGACATAAAAAGAAGTCCTGAAGATTATCTGTATAAAATGCATTAATATATCTGGTGCAGTTCTCGATATTATCAAGTTTTAGCATAGATTTTCTTTCGAACAGATACAAAACGAACGATGAAATATCAATTAGAGGCGACGGTATGTTTTCATCTGAGAAGTATCGCTTGAAAATGCTATGAACTGACTCCCAGTATTCATTGCCTTCGATTAATGAATCAATTGTCGCAAGTAACAAAGGAGAAATCCTATTCCATATAAAGGCCATATCATGAGGTGAATCAAGCTGTGGTTCTGGCACTGCTTCGTCTTCAATACCATACCACCAATGAAAAGCAGCCTCAGACATTAAATCTAAAAAATAACTTTTTTTATTAAAAAATACATCTGTTATTGTTATATATTTATTGTTTCATTCCTTAAATTTCTGAAAACGAATTTTATGACATGATTTATTTTATTATATTATTTGTATTATTATTTTCAAGTTTTTAACCAATTTCGTAATTTGTGATAAATGTAAAATATTGAAAAAAATATTATTGTTAAAATCAATATATTGGTGACAATTAATGCTTTGATAACATTTCAAAACCTCATTACATGTCAATTTGTGATAAAATTTGTCATTCTCAATTATATTGACAATTTACACGGCAAAAAAAAAAAAAAAAAAATTGATTTTCATATACTGTTTCAATCGAATGACTCATCATCAATGAGCGAATCTAATTTGATTTCAATATACATATGAAAATATTTAATTAGGAATCAATGTCTAACGTACAATAACAAGATCTGATAAAATATAGAGTTCTATGATACGGTTATTTTCAATTCAAATTCCAAGGCAATATAAAGTGAAAATAATCATAATTCAGATAAGTGAAATATTTCACTCATTTTTATGATTGCTTATGCGTCCTTAATATTTTTTTGATTGACTGTGAATAGTTGTTATGTAGAAATCAAATTTTACATGTCAATTCTTCACAAAAAAAAAAAAAAAAAAAAAAAAAAAAAAAAA
>MRSU01001483.1:0-31625 GCA_008369845.1 Trichomonas gallinae
GACATCACAGCGCTCCAAAATAACTTATTAACTTTAACTCGTAAAGAAGGGCGTGAAATTGATATAATTATCAGGAAGAACTCGAATATAGTCCAATGGTCTATGTTTTGTATTTCGTTGAAGAAACTGGATAAACTTGGACGCACAGAATCTTGAAATATCAAGTAAATTTGTTGGTCAATGTTTGTATTAAGTATATCTAAGCCTTTGCAATAAATTTGCTTGGCTTTTTTCTCATAGAATCCTATTAATAAAAATGAAAATAAGCTAGACAAGCTGTCTTAGTTGACAGTTTCTGACAGGATCAGTCCTAATTCGAGTGGTTCTGTTGATATAAGCTCATTATAGTCGAATTGTTATAGTAATTTCAAAATATAATTTCCATTTTCAGCATCTTTAAGAGCTAATTGTTTGAAAATAGGACAAATAATATGATATAATAGGATTTTATATCCTGATATGCAAAATACTGTTTAACTTGTTGATTAGTATAGTTTTATCCAAAGCTACCGTGAATAATAGTTGATGAGAATGATCCGCGCAAGATATTGTATACATCGCTAACATAGAAAGAGAGTATTACATATTTAAAATGTTTTTGCGCATGATTAATGATGTGACGTCGTGATTCACGAATACGTCCAAATTTACAAAATGATTTGATGTATCTTATGTATACATATCATAAAATAATGCATAATTTAATGGTTATGTTCAAAACTGCAAATTAATGAATGATTTTGCGAAAATACTTGCAAGAGTACATTTTTCCAAAATTATTACGGTATATGATAGAATATCCACATCTGCATAGGGATCATGCATGTCAGAAGATCTCAACCCATATTTTAATTGAATCAATCGATGGCTAATCGTCAATTGAAAAGTCAATTTGAAAAAATCGTTTATTTTCTTAATACATTCGCGAGATTGATTATTTCAAATTTAATTTTTAAGTTTACAAAAACCGATAAGGAATATTGCACTTTTTGAAATAATCGTCACTTTTAATAAATTTCAAATAATTGACACTTTTATTCAATTCGGGCGAACGATTATTTTCACTTCAAATTTCAATGCAATTTAATGCTAAAATAGTCATATATAAGATTTATGATATTTTTATCACATTTTTACCAAATGCTGGTGCGCCCGTAAATGGAAAGAGTGTAATATTGAGAAATACTCGGACCCATTATGTTTAATATGCCAGGTAATTTGGATCCGCCCATAGAACAAACTAGTTTTGCATACAAATTCTCGATGGGAGGTCGTTTGCTCCAGAAAAATTGAATGGAGAAAATCATTGATAAATATTTCTTTCTAAATATAGAGGAAATCATATTTATGCAAAATTTCAAACCATAGAAAATTTGAGGCGAACACAAATGAACTTTTATCAATGAGTGGAGATTTATATGAAATCCTTGGCGTATCAAGTCTCGCTACTAAGGATGAGATAAAGAAAAAGTATAAACAACTCGCCATGGAATACCATCCCGATAAAAACCCAGACAATGTCGAATATGCAAGCAAAAAATTCGCAGAAATCACGAATGCTTACAAAATTTTAATTGATGACAATGAAAGAAAGCGCTATGATATGACAGGATCACTTTCTGGACGCAAAACATCAAGTCGTTCCAGTTATACAATGGGTGGACGCTCCCAGCTTGATGATTTGTATGATCAGTTCTATGGTCCTTCTGGTACTACCAATAACTCAGAGATTCCATCAAGAGTCAACTTATCTCCTCCAAGAATGCAATCTTGCCCTGCTCATGGAAATACGAATGCTGGTCCAAGATTTGCACCAAACACACAGACAAACAGTGATAGAATGAATTTCGGCGTTTTCTCAGCTGCACAGAGTGAAGTTGATGATGAGGAAGAAGAATCTGTAGCATCATTGATGGGTCCAATTACTGTTAAGGTGTATTGCACATTAGAAGAGTTACATAAAGGCACAAAGAAGACGTTTAAAGTCGCAAGATGCCGCGAAGGTGTACTAGAAACAAAGAATTGTACTGTTTCTTTATATCCAGGAATCGAGTCTGGTGCTGAAATCGTTGCATCAGGCCAAGGAAACAAACTTGTCAATAGACCTGCCGATGATATCATTTTCAAAGTCATTGAAGTTCCACATCCGAAGTTCAAACGCATTGAAAATGACATCCAACAGACAATTCACGTGAATTTCAAGCAAGCAATGCTAGGGTTTACTATCAATACCATTGATATTGAAGGTAAACAAGTCACAAGAGATATTACTGGACCAATCCAGTCCGGACATACAGAAATATTCCCAGAACATGGAATGGCAGTTCCTAAGTCTGAGCTTCGTGGTAATTTTATTATCAAAATCAAAATTGATTTACCAACAAAGCTCACACAGGAGCAGAGAAATGCTATTGAAAGGTTGTTTTGAGTTGTCATGTCTTTTTGCAATCTTAGATTGCTTGTTATTATATTTTTTTTATATTTTAAAGTTGTATATGTTTTAATGCTTTTTGTAACATATAAAACTATCTATATCTGCAAAATACAAATATTTTTTAAATGTTTAGCTATCAAACGCTTATTTTTATTACCCTTGAATTATAATTGTTTAAAGAAAGTCGTAAAAGTTGCAATTTAAGCTTGATAGACTATATATATCATATACAACAGTTTTGGAAATTTTCTGGTGAATTTTTAAAAAAGAGAAAATGTATTTTTTATCTATATTTTTTAAAAATTTCATTTTTAAGATTTAAAAAGTCAATTTAATTAATAAATCATTGAGCAAATTAGATAAGGATTATATATTTCTCATTAAAAACATTTTTGATGACTTTTTCTATTTTCTTTTATAACCTTTTTTTAGCTTTTTTAATTATAGATGTCGCAGTTGGATGATATCCTCGCGAAATTACTTGCGCTTCGTAAGCTCCCATACGGTACCCGATGCGCGATTACAGCAGATGATATTTTCTTACTTTGCCGATTAGTAAAACCGTTATTCAGGAAACAACCATGCTTACTTGAACTTAAAGCAAACTTGGCAATTGTTGGTGACATACATGGCCAGTTTTACGACCTTTTGCGCATTTTTGAGAAAGTCGGATATCCTCCCGAGAAAAATTATCTATTTTTAGGCGATTATGTTGATAGAGGAAGCAATAGCTTGGAAGTTTTTTGCTTGCTCATGCTTTTTAAGATCAAATACCCAGAAAATTTCTTCCTTCTCCGCGGAAATCACGAATCTCGAGAAATGAACAAAGTCTACGGATTCTATGCAGAATGTGTCAAGAAGTTTAACGTCGCAATTTGGAATTCTATCGTAGATGTTTTTGATTATATGCCTTTTGCTGCAATTATTCAAGATAAAATATTCTGCGTTCATGGTGGAATATCTCCGATCCTTAATAATGTTGCACAAATCAACGAAATCGAACGCCCTACAGAAATCCCAAGTTTTGGCCTGATCAGCGATATTGTATGGTCAGATCCAGTAGAAAATGTTGATCTATGGTCAAACAGTGAACGACAGATTGGTTTTGGCTTCGGGAAGAAAGCTGTTGAGAATTTCTGCCAAAAAACGCAAATAGAAGTTATTGTCCGCTCTCATCAGGTGCAGATGGATGGATTCTCAATGCCAATACCTGGCTGTGAGAGTTGCATTGCTGTTTTCTCGGCTCCAAATTATGTTGGAGAATACAGAAATAGAGGAGCTGTTTTGATAGTTGATCAAGATCTAGTATGCAGTTTTATTGTATTCAACCCTCTTGATTGGGCTCAGCAGCTGAAATAAGATTTTTATTTTTAATTATATCAATATCAACTTGCTGTGATATTGAGAACTCAATAATATGTTATTATACGTTTATTTATTTGTAAATTATATCATGATCCAAATCCATTATTTTATTTATCAATCCAGCACTTGTGAAATCATATTAGACTCATTGTTAAATCCTATTCCAACTAAATCAATAGCTATACATGATTGGAATCCAAAATATAATTTTTTTTTTTATAAAACTGATTCAAAACATGGAATTTGGATGCTTTTGGATTTCTTTATCAATAGATCTTTATATTGTTGTGCTTTTCATTTAATCATTTCATTGATGTTTTATTTCGTTTTTGTTCAGCTAGTATTTTCTCAAAATACAGTTGAGATGCTTGCTGAAGGGTTTGGTTCTACTCTTGAAACAGAAGCTTTAGCCTTTGTTTCTGAGAATTGCCCGCAATTTTATATCAAATATAAAAAATTCATCGATAATAACAAATTTAACAGTCGAGAAGAACTAATCTTACAATCTGAAGCTATAATTCAACAACCTTTTCTTTCATTGCTAGATTTTTCATTAAGATCAAATTTATATAAACCAAAAGCTAGTACAATATTCAATAATTCTGAAACTTCTAGACAAGCAAAAGGCTGGGGAGTCTTCACAACTCCGCAAGACATACAATACGATAGTTCTAATTTTCATTTCAAATTTTTATCAGCATTTTCAAAGTTTACCGATTCATTAGAGCAACTTTCTTTCTTCAAAGATATGCTCAACAAAATGACAGATTATTTACCAGTAATTTCTGAAATGGAAGTTGAATTAAATGTCAAAAGTAATTACAAACGCAAAACACCGCCATCAAATCCATTTATATTAGTTAATGGACAACAAACGAAACATGATTACTATAGCATATCACGTGCTGTCGTTGATGAAGTAAAAATTCATGATGCATTAGTTACGAAATTGCATTTACCGCCAAGTGTTTTCGGGAATATTTCTACAGGACACAATTTCTTTGAAGTTAACCATTACACAGAACCGCCGCGTAAAGAAAATGGCTGCCATCTTGTAAATCCATCAGAGAAATATCACGAAAAACCAAAACCGAAAAGTTTTGACTTCACGAGCAGATCAACATTCTTAGACACGCCAACAAACAAATTAAAAGTCAACATAATCTTCGATTTGTCATCACCAGAGGCTCTCGCCTTGATGGATTACGTGTTCGACGTCGAGAAAAACGACAAATCAATAGATTTGACTGTTTTTCCAATCGCAAACAACGAAAAAGAAGAAGAAATCATGCTTGGTTTTTACCATATCAAAAACTCTTGCTCAATGCGTGGCTCATTGCTTTATCTTTTCACAGGAATGAAAGATGGAAATTACAAAAAAGCATATAAAGAAGCTTTTCCAAACATAAAATGGGAAAAACTCCACGATAATCAATTTTACGAGAATGATATGAAGCAAATCAAAGAGATGCAGGAATATAAGGCAAAACATAACTTATCGCACGCTGAAATACAAATCAATGGACATTTTATTGAAGACGTTCCAAAATTTTTGTCAGCGGCTTCACAGATTGACATAGAAGTCGAAAGATTAATGGAATTAGGCAAATTCAACTTGATAGACGTTGACACAGACTGGGACCAATACTTCATAAACAACTCCCTTCATATAGAAGCAACTCAGCCTCCAATAAGAATAACAAATTCTGATGCTATAGATATATCAGATGCTTCATCAAATGATTTAGCAGAAACAGCAAATGAAATCTTTGAAAATATTGTTCATCAAAATACAAATGACAAAACATTTGTTGTTTTAGTTGGTTATGAAGAGCAAATCAATGAACAAGCAACTATTTCTGTTATTAAAAATCCATCGAAAACATTTTTAAAGACAACGAAATTAACTTCAAAAACTGCGACGATTGTTGGCCCTTATTGCTTCCACAGGAGACTTTCACAATATGAAATAGAATATGCGGTCGGATATGTTCATTTAGCTTATTCTGCTGTTATTCCTTTGATGGATATTAAACAGAAAATCGTCACAACATTTTGGAGAGGCAACGATAGAAGAAGAGGAATTGAAAGATTCCATTGTCCCGACTCTTTCGCTATTATTAAACATGATCAGAACAACCCAATACAAATATGTATCAACATGGACCCATTTAGCGATGAAATGCCAATGGCTCTTGATGCAGTAAATGAAGTTGCAGCATCGAAAGTTGCAGGTGTTTCTATTTATGCGATTATACCTGAATTCGATGGACAATTTTATCCACCTGTTGCTAGAAACTTTATCTACCCAGATGAAAATGGAATAGTTAGCTATGATGGAGAAATATCAATGATTGAATATCCAAGGACTACTTGGGGAGTTGAGAAAACAAACGATAATGTTTTCACAATCAAAAATATTTTTAACGACGGTTATGCAGTAAATTCTGATTATGTTGTTGCAAACAGAATCTACAAACCACTTGGATATGAGCATTGGGTTCCAATTGTTGGACCTGTTTCTGTTTATGATGATTTTGTTGTTGATTCATGGGTTCCACTTCGAAAAACTATTATCGGTCATCAAGGAATTCCAAATATTAAATTCGACAATTCTCCACACATTGTCACATCGAATATTCCTACTTACACGAAATTCAAAGAGTGCTTTAACTCACTAATCGGCAACAAAGACCTTGTTGTTCATGTTCTATCGAATGAACCAGTTGACAAAATCAAAAAAGGTAAATTAGAAATTTTGCCGCTGTTTACTCACCCATCGATTCGCTGCGACGTTGCTTCAGATATTATCTGGAATTACTTCAAATTAGTTTACGCGAGTGTTCTTTCTTATAACAGCAAACTAGTTTTGGTGTCTGATGGCTCAGTCATGTGGAAGCGCGATCCAACATCTTTCGTAATCTTAGATATGAAAGGATGCATTATTGCTGCTCCTAAGTTCTCGGATTCAGCGAAAGCACAGAAAGGAAAGTATTGGATGGAAACAAAGAATATAAACAAGAGACTTGGAAGACCATTCCTTAATCCTTCTACTGTGATAATCGACAACGAAAAGTTCAATTGGAAATCAGATAATTCAAATATTTTCTTCAATCAATGTTTGAAGAAATTTACAACAATGGAGATCAGTGACAACGGAGAAGATCTGATAAATGACCTCCAAACGTCAATACAAATGATGACACTCGATCCAAATATTGGAGTTGTTAAAGAACACTGCACGGAGCAAGAATTCAAAGATTCTATATCATATGTTGTCAGTGATGAAGAAAATAATTATGATTCTGAATTATAATTTATAAATTAAAATATTGTTTATTTTCACCAAGAAAATTACCATATTTTCTATAAATTAGGTTTCTATGTATGAAATATTGTTCTAAAATTAAAATTTATTTCATTTCACTTCAATGGGAAATGAAACTTCTGCGAATCAATCAGTAAGAACTACTCCTTATGCGAATTCAGCAGAAGAATTGTTTTTTCAGATGTTTGTCGTACAAGATGAGAAGCCTTTTCGCTCTGCAATCAAATATGCAGTTCAATCTCCGCATTTAATGCAAATTTTAATGACAAATTCAAAAATTTTAACGAAACAAGAAGAGGCAATACAATATTTGATCGATTATTCAGCAGGAGAAGAAGAACAAGAAAGTTTTCTGAAATCATATTTTCATCAACTAGAAATCTCGAAAACACTAATGAATATACGCTTAATAGACAGAAATGTGAAACAATTGCCTATTGAACAAATCGATATTACAAATTTAATTTCGAAATCATTATTAATCTTATTCGAGTACTTTTTCAACACACAGACAGATCCATCCATCATACAACAAGTAATTAGTGATTTTAATCAACTAAAACCTGTTCCTTCGATGACTTTACCAATAAAAGAATATTTATTAACAGATAATTCTTTTACAGGAGTTTTACCAATACCAACATTAGTACCACATGGTATGGTTTCAAATGGCAAGTTTCTTTTCTTATTAGGATCAGATTCATCGATACATATCTTTCCAATTGTAGATACTGGCTCAATATTGCCTCCAATTACAAAAACACTTGTTTTTCAACAAAACATCGCATCGAAGTTAAGCTACAACTCATCAGGAATCATTTGTCATTGCCAAAAAAGATTTTTCTTCCCATTTTACCAAATTTTGAGCGACGAAGAAGAGAAATATGAAGCAATGGATATGAAAAACGAGCCAATACGTGACATACAATGCATGTGCACAGATGGTGCCGTTTTAGTTACGATAGATTCCAGTTTAATTGTTTCTGTAACGAATATTGAAACAGGTGAATTGATTCATCAATGCAAACTATGTATAGGCAAGGAAGAACTAAACATAGAATGTCCTGAACTCATGCCAGAGTCAATATTAGTCAATGCTCCAGTAGAAACAAACGGAAGTTCGTTGCTGTTTTTCATCAAAATTACAAACGAAAGACAATTTTTGATCAGAGAATTTTCGTTGATCACAGGCATGCATATACACGATGAGATTATTGAAACAGAGGGTGCAATAGTTGGCGCCACACTTGATTTGATCCACAATATCCACTGGTTGGCAGTAAACATCGCAGGAAAAGTTGTCGTGAAAGCTTACCAATACTATGGAACTGATGATCCATTCTTGTACAATTTATTATTGCCTCCAGTTGTAAAAGAAAAGAAGGAACATGCTGCTGTATTAGTTTTAAGAGACTTAATCAAGATATTGATATCAAATCTCGGACCAAATCTTTATTACAAAATTGATTTTTCGCTCGAACAATATGTACCTTTACTCGGTCAGCTTTGTCCAATTATTGAGTCAACGACAAGAATGAATAACAAATACGCGCAGTACATTATTGAAGCATTCATGCTAGCAATTGCAAAATGCACACCAGTCTTCATGAAAGAGATTGCATGCAAGAAGCAGTTAGTTTTCATTTTGACAAGATTGTTGCAACATTCAAATCCAAGATTTGTTGACTGGGGAATCTTTTTAGTTGTCCAATCATTCGATTCGAGAACTATTCCACTGGATTTATTATTGCAAGCAGTTCAAAAATCAAACAATGCATTGCATTCATTATTTATGAGTCGTCTTTCATATTCTAATTTCTTCTCACTTTACGAAACTGTTGGTAATGAACTCGAAAAGTTAATCAAACAAAAAGGCCCATATACAATAATACATCCTCATCTCTTTACGATGTTATTAGTACAGCAAAGAGTAATTGTAAGAGAAGCAATTAAAGAACTAAATGAAGATGCTTTCGCTTCATCAAAATTATTATCCCACAAGATTGGCCGAGCATCGCCAATTGATACATTAACGGAATATATGAGAATCATTGTTCATCAGTTCACGAGCGATTTATTCAGCTATTCAACATTTCCTCAACTCCATGAATCATTAATTCATCACATGTTTACTAACTTTTTGTATCTAGTTTGGGGAGTTGCAACGAATAATACTATCGCGCAATTTGTTTTGCCTTTATTCGCTGTCCTTCCTATGTCCATGAAGTCGTATTTCCAAGATATAAACATGGATCCATTCTCTAATGATGCTGCACAAAGGTCTTTCATTAATGTCGGCTTCAGTTTTGGTATTTTCGCAGCGACATTGATTCAAGGAGGAACATCAACGGTTTTCGAAGATAAATTTAAATGGCTTGTTAAACCAAACATGGATTTATGCGATCACACTGATGAATTAAACAAAATATTGACTTCAGAGATCACAGATGATTTTGTATTAAATGGAGAATCTAAAATCAAAGCTCTTCATGGATTTTGGAAGAATAAATTCCACAAAAACTTAAGCGAAGATGTCTTGAAGTTCGAAAGAATATATATTGCTTTACTTTTCAAATCAATGAATTTACAAGAAAAGTTTGAAAAGAGTTTAAAGGCGAAAAAGCTTGATCCAGAGCTAAGCAAGCCTTTAGATGCGATGTTTACCCTGAGAATTACAATAGTATCAATGTTAAGAGAATCTAAACCAATTGACAAAATTTTAGAAAAAGGAAGAATTTTGTTGAACATGAAAATGGAATTTTCTCCAGAAGATGATATTCCAAAATTAATTTCTGCTTATTTGTTATCAGAAGAACCAGCAGACACTGTTATTCATCTCATTGAGAACCAAAAGATTAGACTGGCATTGACAGATACAGGATTCTCTTTAGTCAGAGAGTTATACAAGCAAAACATTCATCCGATGTTCAATCAAACAGTTTCTTCTTCTTTGTCAACAATGGGCAACTTCGACAGTTTGGCAGCGATTTTGAGGTTTTCGCAAAGCTCAAATCACGTCTTTGTTAGTGAATTCTTGAACATGGTCATGAGTATCAACAATCCACACTTATTACTAATCGTTCACAAAATGTTACACAGCCATTTGATTTCTAATGAAGAAATTGGAAAGTTTTTGTTACCGCTTTTCAACGATTTAATGAATCAGCCATTCAACACAAGATTATTCGGCATATGCATCCATTTCGTCGCATATATTCCAGGAGCATTTCAAAGATTGTTAGATATGCTGCCAAATGACGAAAACTTGCTTCCACTTCATTTGTTTTTGATCAATGATATTATCGACACAACAAAATCATGTTCAGTTGCCGTGTATAAGAAACTCCATCAGTTTGCTTTAGTATGCAAGTCGTCTTTGGCAAGAAACACAATTCTTGCTTTGGCATCTGCCCTTAAATTTGTTTCGATAAGAAGAGATCAAATGAAGAGAGATTTAACATTATTATTTGAACATATTGGGAAGTCTCTTATCGAAATGTCAGGATTGGTATTAGCTAACGAATATGTATCATTCTTCAGAGAAATGATGAGCGAAGAAAATTCAGAATCGTCCAAAATCATCAAAGAAATTTTGAAATCAGTAAATATCGAAAAATCGAAAGATTATCAGATTCTCGCAACTTTCGCATTGTTAGGTGGAAATATTGAAGTAGTAAGACCATACTGCACAGCACAAATACGCAAATCATTGGATACATATTCAAACTGTATAACAGATGGTAGCAAGACAGACAAAGTTTTCTTCGAGTTGCCATTTAATCATGATACGACAGCAATTCAAGTAAATAACTTTTTGATACAACCAGTTGCATCAGTTGAATTCAATCCGATATTCTTCCCAGAGTATGACTTTATTCTCTCTTTCTATGCTAAATGCACTGAAAGAATGAACACAATGATGGCAGCTGTTTATATTCAATCGTTGGCTTGTTACATGGCTGTCAAAGATTTCGTCAAAATTTTTGTTAGTTCACCATATTTCGATGATTGCATAACAAGACTTTCTTACTGCATGAATCCATTCGATAATATACAATACACGATCAACAATCTCATGGATATTACAACTAAACCACAAGTAGATCCATACGGAGACTTCGGAAGATTATACAATGAAAATTACAAATCTTATGTCTTGATGTCACCTTTACTAAAGAAAAACTCTGTTGCTGAAGTCAGTGTAAAAAGCAACGGAGAATTTAAAGGATTTATTGGCATCGTTGAAGACACTTACACTGAGAATTACCTTTATCAGATTGTCCACTTCCCGTCAAATATCGTTTATCCTTCAAAATCTTCTGTCAGAGGAAATTCGCCAGGAAATGATTTCACTTTTACTGTTGACGAAGCCAAGAAAACAGTCAATATCGGAAAAGTAATGATTAAACTACCAAAATACTGCTATAACATCAGAGTAGTAGTGTCACCAGATGAAGGAGTTGTTTTGGACACAATTCTTATAAATAATGCCGCCGAAGTTTTGGATTTGATGACACCATTCAAACCGGAAATTTTAGGCTACAATGGAGATTTCGAAAACAGCAGGTTGTATGAATTCCCAGAATGGCTGAAGATGACCGCCAATGAGGCCAGAGACAAGCTCAACACAATACAAGAGCTGCCAAGATTTGAATTTTTGCTGACGAACGAACTCGACGAAAATCACAGATCAACACCACCACCGAACAATATTCCACTTCACGCCAGTGAATGCACAAGTTTATCCAAAGTCATCTCAGATTCTGCTGCCAATCACATTCTCGCACACTTAATCACACAATGGACAAGCGTTTTGATCATGAGGATTGTTATGAATGGTTATGCAGCGAACTTCCCAATCCCGAGAATGATGAGATTATTCTCGATGTTATTGACAATTTTAGAGCCACTATCTTTAATTGACTTGCACAGAGGAATATTCCCATTCAACATGGAAGTCAATATTTTGACTCCGCACGCACCAGTCAACAAGCTTAACTATGGATTGAGCAACAATGCAATTACTGCTTTGAACGAAATCTCAAAATTAGACGCTTTCAATCAGAATCTCATCAAATACACACAGAACCTTGTCGCAAGGAAAGAAGCGCATTTATTGACAGATCCACTCATCCCTGTCATTTATCTTCCATACGGATCAGTAAACATGACGACGAATATCGACGGAAAATCAAAGAAAGCTGACAAGCTTGTTGTCGCTTTCCCATCATTCAACAGATCTAAAGACATCAATGTTAGAGTTTTATCAAACACAGTTCCATTCCCATTAGCATCAGATGCTGGGTCAATAACAATTGATTTTCTCAATCAAGATGATCTGCAGAATTCTTTGTGCGCTTTGTGCGTCTCAAAGTGGTACACTTCATGGACATTTGGAACAGTTTACGAGGTGCTTTTATTGCTGAGAACATTGCAGATGAGAAAGATTGATAGAGTTGATCCTGTTTTCACCAGATCAATGATGATTGACTTGTTGCTTACTCAGAGCCCATTCGCATGGATGTATTCGAGAAAATTGCTGAACTATTTCTCGCAAAACTTCTTGATGCAAGACAACATCACATCTGATTATTTGTCCAGACTATTATTGCTTGCGACATTCATGGTATACTTCAGAAATAAAGTTGATGTACAAGTCACATCATTCTTCATTCAAGAACAAAGAGCGATGACATCAAATCTTCCTTACATTTTAGCTCCTTACTTCCCAGAATTCTTAACAATGCCAATAGATGTTCCAACAGCTCCAGAAGTAAGAATACCACTGCCAAATCTCGATTTCTCTCCATCAGAGAAAGATATTCACAGTACTAATTTATTATATCAGAACTTAATAATTCCGAGACAAACATTTGAAGGATTTCCATTCTACGAAATTATTCCTTTGTGGCTTTCATTAATTGACTCCGAAGATAAGAAGCCATTCGAGTATTCTAAGGTACAAATTACGAGAATTACTGACTGCAGGTTGAAATTTACTAATCCGAATTTAGCGCATTGCAGGATGAAATTCTCTTACAAGCAAAATGCCTTAGGTTCTTCTTACATAGAGATCTCATCATCGCAAGGCATGCAGAGAGTAGAAGCCAAACAGATGGTTTCTGAAGTTGTTGTGATTGACTTGGTTGATAAAGAGTCGATTATAACATTACATGGCCGTGATGTTGTTCTTGATTTCAACTCAGAAGAAATTTTCATCAAGTTGTCATCTGGTGGATTCAATCTTGAAGTCGATGAAACAATGGAATTAGTTGTTGTTCAGCCAGAGTTGTTCAAGGAGAAGTTCATAGATGATATGAAGAAATTCATCTTCAAGTGGACGCCAGCTTTAACGAGAGAATTAGTTGCGTCATTCACTGGAGAATCATTCGAAAGCAAAGAATTCAAACCTTTCTACGAAGAAGTTAAAAGGTCAACGCTTACAATGTCTTATCCATTAGAAGTCATTTTGTTGTATGCTTTGTTGATACACAGATTCAATTATATGTGGATCAACTTCAAGAGATTTATACCAGACTCCTTCGTCAACACGTGCATGGACTTCTTGGCTACTGCAGATACATCTAAAGACTTCATGACAAGCGTCATCTGCTCTAATGCTATGCTCCAGTCCGGACCAGATTTGAAGATCGATAGGAGATCGGCGCAGTTCTTGGTACTGAACGGCTCAGGCGACCAAAAGAAGTCAATCATCGCGCAGTTTACGAAGCAGATATCGAAGCTGCCAACATGGAGGATGCAATCAAGAGAGAGACCATGGCATGTTTCTTTCGTTGGAGAGTCAGCCATTGATGCCGGTGGCCCGAGAAAGGAGTTGTTCATAGAACTCGCTTCATCAATTTTCCAGCCAACATCGAATCTCTTCATTTTGTCTCCCAATGGAAGAGATCAGTGTGGAAACGCAAGAGATGTTTATATTCCATCAACAACACTTGGAAAAGAGTCACACGAACAATACAAAGCCGTTGGCACATTCTTAGGCGTTATTGTTCGCAATGGTCTTCCGCAAGACATAAGATTTGCTCCATTCATTTGGAAGTACTTAACAGGCGCCATCATTGGCGAAAATGACATATTAATGGTCGATGAAAGAACTAAGACATTATTTGATAGGCTGAGGCAATCAAAGAGTGAATCTGATTTTACCTCGCGCTTCAAGCAGAAGTGGAACTACATATCATGGACTGGTGAAATCCTTCCTATTCCTTCTCAGCATTACACTGAGTTTGTCACTGGAGAATCTGTTGAACAGTTCATCGATGAGTTCGTTCAATGCAGAATTAACGAGGTTTCTGTTTACCTAGATTTGATTAGAGAAGGATTTGCAGTTAACATTGGCTTCTCAACACATCCATTAATGAATGCAACATTGATTTCACTTTTAGTACAAGGCTCAAACATTATAACAACTGGTCAATTGAAGCAGATCACATCATTCGATGGATTCAAACACGAACATCAATACGTCATAGAAAACTTCTGGCAGGCAGTTGACAGAATGACAAGCGACCAACGCTCTCTACTGCTAAAATTCGCAACAACATTAACTAGATTCCCGAACAGAGACTTAAACCCAACATTCCACATCACTGTGAAATACAACGATGGTGGCGATGAAAGGCTTCCTCACGCACAAACTTGCTTCTGCAGACTTCATCTTCCAAAATATTCTACACCTGATATTGCTTTCAAGAAGATTACACTCGCCATAGAAAACTGCGTCACTATGGAAAACATGTAAAATTTTGTTTGTTATCAAAATATTTCATCATTATTTATATCTATTACTTTTAGAAATTTCTTTGATTTAACATCTTCACTTGTATAAAAAAAATTGTTAGAAATCATTACTCGAGAACTTTATGCATAATAAATCATATACTTTTTTTTTATAAATCATCTAATAAATTGTTTAACAATGCTTTGTAAAATCAAAAATGTGTTTTTATAAATTTACATGAGAATTCAACATATTTACAATTTCATTATGACCTTTTTGCGAAGCAAAAGTCAGAGCTGTCCTATTATGTTTGTTTTTTTTCGTTGAGATCAATTCCAGGAAATGCAATCAGAAGTTTTACAACTTCGTATTGCCCATTTTTCGGCGCAAGAATCAAAGCGGTATTGTTGTAAGTTTCTTTTGCAGTGGCATTTATTTCGGGAATTGTGAGAAGAAGTTTCACAACTTCATGATGGCCTTGTTGTGAAGTGCAAATTAAAGCTGTGCTGTTAGATTTGGTTGCTGCGTTTACGTCTATTCCAGGCACTGAAAGAAGGAGTTTGACAATTTCATGATAACCATATCCAGATCAAAGCCGTAAAGTTGTTCTTGTCTTTTGAGTTAATGTCAATGATTGTTTTTGTCTGCTGCTTTGGTTAAGATGTTATCGTCATATTTGTCTGTTATGTAAACAAATTTCTCTCTGACATTAAATGATATGGCATTTTCTGTTGCTTTTCTTTCGCAAAATTTGTAGATTTTATCAAAATTCTCATCTGAAACTCATTTTGATATATATAAATATATTTTAGGACTACCAAAAGTAATATCCACTTTTTAGAAAAACCTGACAATAAGATATCACCTGTAAAATATATAATATTAAATTATATGATGTAAATTGAGCTTTGCCCAAAAACTGCAAAATGTTTGCAAAATTCTTTGTTAAAACTCTAAAAAAACTTTTTTTTGCAAATAAAAATATTGTCACTTTTATATGCACGTTTAAAATTTATTAAAAATATGAATAATGATGAGAAAGACAAATCATTCATAAGGAAGCCAATAATAGTCCAACATGAAGCAAATGAGAGTGATGAAGTATCTGATATTACTGTATTTCCGCGAAAATTAAATTTTTTATCTTACAAAACTAATCAATTTCAAAGCAAGAAGGTGTTAATCACAAATTCATCTCAAAATAAAGTACATTATACTTTGCTAATTCCTCAAAATCTACATTTTTCATTATCAGAAACAGATATCGAGATTTTTCCAGGAAAATCTAAATCATTATTCGTAATGTATTGTCCAAAGTCACAAGGGATCTCAAATTACACGTTAAATATAGGAACAAATCAAAACACAAATATTGAAATTTCTGCAAAATGTTATGAATCGCATTTAGAAATTCCTGATCAAGATTCAAAAGCGTGGTCATTTACCATTCCATTTGATATATCTCATGAAATACCAATCAGAAACATTAGTGATGAAATTGTTCGATTTTCTACAGGTTGCAATTTTTCTGGCGTTTCTGTTGAATGTAATGAGTATCAATTGACTCCAAAAGAGAAAATAGATGTTAAAGTTTCTGTTGATGGTGATAAAATAAACTCAGCTGAATGTGATATAAAAATATATGATCATTTAAGTAATGTTATTCTAACACGAAAAATTTCGATTAAAAAGTATGAAATTCCGGCACAACAACAGCAAAAACCACAACATACCGAGCAGAAGAGCATAGAAAACACTATAAGCTTGACAATGGATGATGAAGCAAACAAAAAAATTAACATAAAAGAAGACAAATCTCATGAAATAGAAATCGAGCCAAAAGTTTTAATTTTTCCAAATATTGAAGAAGAAAACTATGTTAATCGTAAGATGATGGTTGTATGCGATGGTGATTTCCAATTAGAAGGCCCGAGATGGCTGAAATTCCCAAAAACAATTCCAAAAAATCAACTTTTTTCAGTCTTTTGTAACAAAATCAGCAAAAAATCAGTTGTTTCAAAAATCAACGCAATTTCTGGCAATAATATTGCTTCAATTCCAGTTCTTGCTTATCATGGTAAAAACTGTGTTGAAATACCAAGAGATGTGTGCTTAAAATATTCATTCAGCAATGAATACAAAGGAAAAATGAAATTAATAAACAAGGGAGAAATTTCTGCTTTTGTTTCAATTACAATCGACGAAAAACACATGAAAGCCAATCTATTGATATCTAGTCCAACAGCAATAATTCCTCCTCATTCTTCCAAATCATTTGAGTTTATAATGAAAGGAATTTATCAAGGAACAAGAAAAATTCCTGTAAAAGTTTTCACTGGTGATGAAATTTTGCGACAAATTTTGTCAATAACAAATCCAAATCATTTCTTTGCGCAATCATTCAAAAATACCAACAATGAAATAGAGTTTGCTCAGCAGATTATCGATGATGTTGATCCTAAAATAGTTTTAAGCGAGTTTGAAAATAACTTAAGAGTCAATGAAATCAAAATTTACAACCAATCTTTAACAGATTCAAAGAAAGTTTTTGTAAGACCAGAAGCTTTAAATGTTCTTGTTAACAATACTTCTTACTTAACAATATCTAATCTATCATCAGACAAAGTCAATTTCACAGCTTTCGCGTTTAATCCTGCTGTTAAAGTTTATCCTTTGTCGGGAATATTGATGGGATACTCAACAGTTAAACTTTCTGTTGAATGCAGCGAAGAAGTCGAATCTACAATAGAAATACACACAAATGCAGGCAATTTCAGCATTCAAGTATCATCGGAAGACATTCCTAAGCCTAGAAACATCATAAAACAAGGAAAATATTTGTCGCCATTTTCGCTTAATGGTTCTAGAATTAATTTTGGAGTTTGCGAAATTTTGTGCTCAATCAAGAAACATGTTGTACTAAGGAATCTTGAAGACAAGAATATTGTTGTTCAGCTCAAGCTTTCATCAGAGTTCGAAAAGATAGACAAAATTATTAGAATTCCGAAAGTTATAGAATTAGATTCTCACTCGATGACAGAATTTGTCATTGAGTTTTCTCCGCTGCAAAAAGTTAAGTATGAAGCTGAAATAGAATTGGAATGCGATGGTTTTGTTGCTAATCTCGAAGTTGAAGGCTCTGGAATGTCCAAGAAGAACAGAAACAAACTTGGCTGCGAAACAGAAAATTTAGCTTTTCCAACAACAAAAGTCGGACAAACAAAAACAGCCACTCTTAAAATATTCAACAGAACAGAAACAAAGCAAATAATTGAAGCAATAGTTCCCTATCCCTTCAATTCTCATGTTTCCAAATTTAGCATTGAGCCGAAGATGTACGTCAGATTCCCGATAGAATTCGCAGCAGTGACCTCAGGAAGTTATTCAGCAGATGTAATTTTTGCACCTCAAAACTCTCAGCATTTCGTTGTAAATGTATCAGGAAATGCCACAAATTAACTTGCTCATGATTTTATAAAATAAAATTTGTTTGTATGCTTTTATTTATCATCAGATTTTTATAGCAATAACCATCCGAAATGAATAATAATGATTGAATATTCATATTATGTTATCGACAATAATCTCAATATATTAATATTATTGAACTATTACGATATTGTTTCTCATACTAGATAAAGTCCATCTTTATATTATTACACAAATAAATGACGAATTATTTATTTTTTATCCTAGCATCCATGATTAGGAAAAGAGATATCATTCCAATGGAATAGATACTGAGATTAAATGAAAAAAAATATCTCATTATCAACTATAGCACATAATGTAATGATTTATGCGCCAAAATTTTCCTATATTTTCCATCGGAAGAGGAAATGTAAACATGAAAATTCTTTCATGAATGAAAAAAAATTAAATGAATATAAGATACAATACAATTTTAAAAAACAATACAATACAAATATTAGTTGCCATTGAGCACCTTTGATGAATGCAATATAAAGCTCGAATATTTCGGGTTTGCTTCTTTGAAGATGTTCATGATGTCTTTCTTCTTTTTCGTGAATCTCTGCGTCAAAGATTTTCCGCAGTTGAAGAAACTCCTCGAAGAATTCATAATTGTTGCAATCATTAGAATAAATGGGCAGAGTCCCTGAGCAGGCAGCATTATAGAGAAAGTCTTCGTGAGCATCTTCTCAGTCTCCAAGACTTCATTTTGGAAAGAGACATGAGCGATATAAGGGAATCTTCCAAAATCATTCTCATTCATCACAATCTCAACGATTGCGTTGAAGTTCCTGAATGGGATGGAATCGGGATCAGGAGACAAGCCAGTCTCATTGAGTATGACAATCATCGGGCTTCTTATGATATTCGGGACTTTTTGCGGATGATGAACGAAGTCAGCACTTTTGCTCGTCCTGATGTTGTCCGGGATACTTAAAGCGACGTCGATCATCACCCTGAAGTTGGCTGACGGAGTTTTTATGATTTCCTCGCCGTTGCACAGGTCCCTCATAAATATCTCCCTGTTTCCTGACTCGCAGTGCCCGAACTTAGGAAAGTTATCCTGAAGAGTCAATTGGGCGATGAAAATTCCAAATTCCATTTTGTGCGAATCCAGCTGAAGCAGCGACGAGTAATCTTCTATCAAGCGAACTGAGTCTGGGTGGCAAACAGTTATATTCATGTCTGAAACGAATTTGTGAGCTGAGTTTTCTTTATCAGCGAAATTATCATGAAAATCATACGAAATTATCTCAGATGACGTGTTAATCAGCGATTCTTCCATCAATAGGGCTTGCTCAGTTTCCATGTCGAATATTTCCTTGGATCTATACTTAGATAACGGAATTGGTTTCGAATTTTTGCTTTTTGTCTCGAGAAGCTCTGTGAGATTTGAGGGTGGGAGTTCATACTCATTAGCATCTTGAATTATATACAAATTGCAGCCAATTGGATGCCTAATCAATAATTTGTCTTTGTAGACTGAAAAAGTATATTTAGGAGTTGCATAGTTGTCACCTTTAATGGTTATGTCAGGATCAGCTTCCTCCAAATCTCCGCCGCCTGAAATCACTGCTAAATGCAACATTTCGAGAATTGGTAAATCTTTTCGTTTTCCGACATCTGAGTGCGAAATTTTCTCATACATGAGCTGATTGTCGGTGAAGAATGACGTGCACGAAGCAATTTGAATAAAAGAAAAAATTATTCTTGATATTTCGTTATCATCTGTAAATTTCGACTCCTTCAGTAGCTGTGTGTATCTGTCAATGATTGTATCAACCTTTCGTTTATATTCCGTGTAAAATTCTGATCCGCAAATATTTATCGAGCTTGCAGCAGTAATCATGAACATGGAGTCAGACAGAAGAATATCCGATATCAAAAACATCCAAAAATCGTTTGATCTGCCTGTTTGGAACAAATTTAATAATGAATATAATAAACATGGCTGAGATTTCTTGGAAATTTCGAAAATCATTGATTTATAGAAATCTTCGTGCACGTAGTCTATTGAACTCGCGATATTTAGTATTGTTACTGTAGAAATCATTATTTCAGTTTTAATTTTCTCAAAAACCTTTTGTTTTGATTGATCATACTTCTGGAAGATTCCTGTGATTATAGATGTCATTTTTTGGGAGTCACAGAAGAAATCGAACATGTTTTGGAAATAATTCTTGAAATCATCAACATAGAGGCTGAAATTTGGCCAAGTGAGTAGATATCTGTAAGAATGTAATGGAAAGAACCAATATTCTGTAATTTCACTGCCTACTGGTGCTCTTATTATGCTTAAAATGTAATTTTCTATTAATGAATCTAAATTTTCGTTATCTCCATATTTTGACTGTTCAGAAAGCTTAAACAGAGGATGGAATGTGTAGAATTGCTCGATATTCGCTTGATTATGGAAGCTTCCAAGTGGATTAAACCAATGTAAGTAATTATCGCAGATTTGTTGGATCGGATATATTGAATTTGTAAATCTATCTGTTGTAGCATACGAATATGTATATATTATCATTGAAAACGCAATTCCTTTGTATGTTTGATCGAATTTTTCGTTAATCTGTTGAACAAAGTAATTAAATGCTGTATTTTTCGTATTAGTTGTCATTAAACTGATGATTTCTCTGTACAAAACTTCGAATTTTCGAATCCACAATTTGCAAAAATAATCAAACTTGAATAATTTGTTAAATGCTGGTGAAAAATAGTTGTATGCGGACTCATCGTTTGGATTATATCTGCAAAACAGGTCTAAAGCCAAACTTCCGTATTTTTCAGATAATGGATCATTTTTAAGACAAAGAGTCGCGTAAAGCAAGAAATCGATCAGAATCCTTTTAATCTCGAACGGCCACTCGAAAGAAGACAAAACGAAGATTTTTTCGATTGTTGAATGTAATTTTAGTGCGAGACTTGAATCAAATGATTTATTAGCAAAAACATTCGATAAATCCATGATTATTGTCCTTAGAACTACTTTGTCAACTGTTTTTGCGTATTTACTTAATAATTCGATGTAAAAACAGAAAGATGTGATAAAAATTTCATCATCATACATCTGTAATCCGTATCCTGTGCACTGTAGTACCCATTTCTTTGTCAATTTCGAAGGTAAATTTTGAAAAAAATCAGCTAAGTTGTCAGAAACGTTATCTATTAATGCACTTCTAATGATTTTGGTCGCGTAATGACTCTGGAACTTAGAGAGTGCATAATACGGCTTTGTTTCCTCCAACATATTAAATTAGCAGATTTTTTCTTGAAATTTCTAAAAAGTGACATGATTTTGACACAATTTGTTTGAAAAAAATTTACATGACAAATTTATTATATAATTCCCAAGCTCATATTAGATCCTAAACAAGCTGTGTATATTGTTCGTTGACACACAAAACATTTCTATGAATAGTAACATTGATTAAAGTATGATTGCACACCTTTAGGAACCTCTATACAAAATATGATTCTTGAGAAAATAAAGATGCTGCTAAGTCTTAATCTAGTAAATTTTCATTCTCCCAATCACAATTGGCATCCACAATGATACATGGCACCTCTATCCTTGACACGCATTATTTAATCCTTCACAAAGTCAATGTATTCGGAAAAGAACAAATTTTTTGTCAAAAATATCAATTGAGCTAAAATGTTTCATTGATAAAGATGTAATTTGTAAAACCAACTTTTTTGTTATGATTTGTTATGCAAAAACTCTAAACAAAGTCTCACAACTTATCATAACATCCTTCAGTTCGGGAATTTTTCCGCTTATTGGTTTTTTCGTACATAGCGGTTTTACCGAAAACTTTGTAAACTAAGAGGAAAAAAAGTCGTCATTTTTTTCGAAAACAAACAAAAATAAACAACATTTATTACAAAAATAAGAATTAAAGTCTAACGCGTGATACATTTGGAGTGAAGTCTCCCATCCATCTTGGCAGCTGTGTTCTTCTTGTTACTCTTGGCGGTCCGTAGTATAACTTCTCTGTCTTTGTCGCAGTGTTTATCTCTGGTGGCGGATTTTCTCTCCTAGCTGATGGCTCTGGCCTTGAAGAGAAGTTCGCGTTTGATTCTTGCTTTCTGACTGTTATAGGCCTCAGCACTGTCGATTCTATCCTTCTAACATCATCTCTGTCTGAAGTCTTCTTAGGAAGTCTGCGCGCTGATGGATTTGTATCTGCAGCAAGGTCTTGAGCTACCCTGGATATGTATGGGACCTGCAGCTCCCTGGATTTTTGAACTGGAGGATAGAAAGGCTGAGATTCGTTCTTTTGAAGAGATAATGAGTTTCTTGGATCCTGCATCAAAAGTTTGAACGATGAATTCGATGACTTGCCTGAGCTGACCTTTTCTTTTGGCTGAGTCCAGTCGTAAACGAAGTCATAAGTATATCCCATTCTTAAAAATAGAGATCTGAACATCTGTCTGTAATAAGCGTAATTTGGTGTATCAGTGAAATGTAATTTCTTGATTTCTCTGAAATAAGTAACGAATTCTTCAGGATATCCTTTGCATAACTCTTCTATCTGCGTTTTTGCTTTAACTTCACATATCTTTTCGTACTTCTGGCGCTGATCCTTGGCCTTTAAGCCCATCCACGGCAATGATCCTTTCATTAAATAGATCCAAACATATCCTAATGCTTCCATATCATCTCGTCTTGACTGTTCCACACCTCTTAAGGCATTGACGGACGCGTATCTTGCAGTCCCTGTTAATGATTTTCCATCTACCCATGGAATATGTTGATGAGTGAATTGATCTCTGTATCTTTTTGACAATCCGAAGTCAATAATGTAAACTTTGTTTGCATTTTTACCTGTTCCCATAACAAAATTATCTGGTTTTATGTCCCTGTGAATATAATTTTTGTTATGAATGAATTCTACAGCAGAAATCATTTGATCGGCGAGCATCAAAGTTGTTTTCAGTGAAAATTTATTTTTGCCTTCACATAAATGATCTTCGAGTGATTTTTCTAATAAATCGATCGCCATTACGTTATAATGCCCTTCGCTCCCGTGGTAGTACATTTGAGGTACGCTGCAGGAACCCTTGAGAACATCGTATAGCTTTGCTTCATACGGCAACTGTGGAACTTGATTTTTCGTTGACTCCAATTTCAGAGCGACTTTAGTGTGCGTTTCGAGATCATCGCATATATATATCTGCCCAAAGCTTCCAGCACCTATTTTTCTTATGAGCTTGAAGCGCTGAGCAAAAATTTTATCCATGAAAAACGATTGCTTGAAAAGTGACAGATTTTCGATTTAAAAAGTGAATTCTATCGTTTTTCTCACTTTTTCTATTGAAATCCTTGACTTTTGACTATAATGCACTCATTATAGATATAATAAGACTGTATTCAATTTATTTGTCAAGTCATTTCTTTCCTATAGCTTTTTTTTCAAAAATATAATATCATCAAAAAATCAAACATGAAATTCATAACAACTATACTATAAAAATATAGTTTATTAAATAATTATGTCGCGAGGTAACTCACCCAGTATTTTCTAAAAAATCACGATTATTTGTAAAGTGTCAAAATGTCAAATCCTTCTTTTTAGTTTATGATAGTTTAATCAACTGCTCTAAAGTTAAATTCTATATTTATAGAATAAAATATTTTGATTTCTTTTTAACAAGTAATGAAAAGTGCCAAATCGAAAACTAATGTCAACAAACGAATCCAAAAAAAATTTAATCGCCCGTATACAGAATCTTAGGAAGGGAGTTCAGGCAGAATTCAATATTTGGACATCCTTCAACAACAAGATCGATAACGTAAATAATTTTTTTATTGAATCTACAAGACAAGAATCGAAATCTCATATTCCAAATGAAAATATTAGAAAGAAGTGGTGCCAAATTGTTTTCGATACTAAAATCCAGAGAGTTCAAGATTACCACAAAGCTGACGAATTCTTTGCATTATGGAGATATATTCAAGGATATCAAGTTAATGATCCTCCTTCACTTCAAGATGTTTTTGAAATCCACAATTCTGAGTTCATGGAAGCACAAAAAATGGCACTTCGCGAATTTTGTTAAAGTTGTTTAATATTGCGAGCATTATTATGTTAGCCATAACATTCAACTTCTAATTAGCATAATGTACCTTTTATAGCTTTGAATTTTGTTTATAAATATCCATTTATAAAATTTACGATGAAATGTATTTCACAATGCTATTTTTATTATTTTAAAAGGTAAACTGTTGCTTGCCAATCCATTTCCACCTGAATTGGAGACAGTTTAAATTATGTTGGAGCAACTAATGTGTAGAACATTAATCATGATGGAACTCACAGATAAAAAATACAATTGGTAGACATTGTATCAATGCTTAATGTTGTAGCGATTATAATGCCAATATATTATGTAATTGTGATTTTTGACATTTGACAATAAATCGATGTTTACATGTCATTAATGAGTCAGATATTTATTTTTCACTTTTTCTTCAATAAATTTGCATCTAATGTTATAGTAATGCTGAATTCATCAAAAATTAGCAAATCTTAAAATTCAAGAACTTTATAAATTTTTAAAATAATGCTGTATATAATATATAGATCCCAAATCAGCAAAAATTTCGCGTTAACCACAAAATGAGTTCGAAACCACAGAAGAAAGGGAAAAAGCGGTCGAACAAGAAACAAAAACCAGCCAGCATACGAAAAATACCCACCGCAAGGCTGGAAAGGAGTTTATTGATCGAATCGCCGCACAATTATCCTACATTTGCATTTTCATGTAAAAGATTACCTTCGAAAACGCCGTTTATTTCAACAGATCCAAGTAGACAAGTCTATCCTAAGAACCTCAAACCAATTGAAACAGATATAATCTTTAGCGGAAAATTTGAATCTGGAAATCTCGACGCTGTTTACACTAGAGGTTCAAATGCTTACGAAATTCACATATCTCCTGATCCAAAACATACTGCGCAGTGGTTTTACTTCAAAGCTGGTAATGTTCATCCAGGTCGTTACACATTCATTATAACTGGCTTTCATAGAGACACGGGAATCCACCATCATGGTGTTTATCCTGTTGCGTACAGTATCAATGACTCAAAGAAGGGAATTGGTTGGAAGAGAATCGGAGAAAATATGAATTATTGGCTTTCAATCAGTGGGCATCCAAGAGAATACACAATGTCGTTCGAATTCACTGTAACTAAGAAAGACACGATGTATTTTGCATATACTTACCCTTACAATTATTCAGATTTAACAAATTTCTTCCATTCGCTACCAAAATCTGTTGCAATTTCATACAGTTTGAAATCACAAGGCAATTTGAAAGTACCAATGATCTTTTGGGACTCAGATACCAGAAGTTTTTTGGAAATTTCAAATAAAGCGAATGAAATTCAGCCTGGATCAAATCCATTCATTGTCATATGCGCCAGACACCATCCAGGTGAAACATGTTCATCATATGCAATGGAGGGATTCATGAGAAAGTTATTTGATGAATCAAATCCTTCATCAATAGCTTTAATGCGCAAGTTTTCATTCCTGTTTATTCCAATGGTCAACGTTGATGGTGTTGTATGTGGATTTTACAGGCCAGGACTTGATGGAATCGATTATAATCGAGTTTGGAAGAAAAAATCAAGCACAAAGCAGACAAGCACCATTATCTCCATTATAGACAAGATTGCAGCATCAAGGAAACTCGTTTTCTTCTTAGATTTCCACGGACATGCTGGATTATTTAATTCTTTCACTTATACGATCAAAAATAGGAAATATCCACTCACTGACTTAGCACCAATATTCCCAAGACTCATGTCTAAACATTGCCCATTCTTTTCAATAAATCTCTCTCATACTTTAGGACCAAAAGCTTACGAACGAACGATGAGAGTCGCTCTTCATCACAGGTACGGAATTCCGTTCTCATACACACTAGAGATGTCCATAGGTGGCTCCTCTTTGGTCAGACCGACCTTACAGTTCACTCCAAAAGAATATCGCGAAATTGGTCAGCAAACTTTGATGGCGATGCACGAAATGTTGCTGGTCAATAAAGAAATCTCTGGACACTTATTCCAGGAGCCTAAACATCTTCCAAAACTTAACCGTGACTTTTCAAGTGTTGCATCGTTTAAACTAAAGAGAGTTAAATCTCCGATTAAGTCCGGCAGGAGTCCAGTGAGGAAACACTATTCAGCCGATAATTCCGAGGCGGAAGAAAGCGAAATTGAATAATAATATTTTTTATATTCACTCATATTTCTGTTTGATAAATGTTTTCATATATACTGACGTATTTAGTGTATTTTATCACGTGATAAAAAGCTTAACCCCACAGGTTTATTTGTTATCGATTGAAAATTGATATTATTATCGTTTGTATCATTTGTAGCATGCTACTATTCGAATTTTGGTGTTTTTGATTATAAGATTTTCAATTAACCTAATTTTGTGAATGATTTTATATTTTACCAACAAAAAATGATATGATGCTCATTTTATAGAGAAAACCCAGTAGTTTAGATGTGAATCATAAAATTTGTAAGATTGTTTTTGATAAGACATCGGTCTTTATTCAGAAAAAAAATTGAGCTAGAAAACCATCTTTTATTAAAGCCCATTAACAACAGATTTTAAATTATCGATGGTCAAAGAAAAGACTGTCATGTCGGATTTATCTTAATCGTTTAATTTTTTTCAATTCATAAAATATTATTTTTATTTTTTAAAAATTATGATAAAAATGATCGACAAGTGAAACAATGTGATATTGTTTATTAACCAAATTGAATGCAAAGCGGATAAAGAAGTCACTTTTGTTGTAAATAAGTGTCAGATCCTTGAAACCTTAATATTTCGGGCTAAAAATTAAAATATAAGCTTATTTATTGTAATGGATTGTAATTTTAACTATTTTTGACGCTAATTATATAATCGAATTGAATGTTGACATTTTTTTCTCAAAAAGTTTATAAATTCAATACAAAATTGTTGTATTTAAAGATTGAAATTTCGATCGAATATTAGGACCATATACAGCATTCTTTTTCGATGTAATACGATCAATTTCCAAAAATGAGCAAATAAATACAACGTGGTAATTGCTCAATTATGAAAATAGTTTATTATCATTATTAGTATATTTATTATGGCTGGATAAAAACTTATCGCTGACCTTTTTATCTGGAAATAAAGTCAACATTGTTGTGATATTGCGGTTCTTTTATGTAAAATTGGAATTTTAATGAAAAAAAAAATATTTTGATCGATATAAATCAATTTCCAAATTGAATACGCTTGTATTTTTTGTATGCTGACATACTCTTACAAGTGAGGTTCGACTGGTCATAGTCTGCTGACCCAACTCCGTAAATTAAAAAAATTAAAATTCATAAATTCTGAGGAGAAAAAAGAGATTTTTGTACTCAATTCTAAAAGTGCAATGACCAAAATTTTGGATAATATATCAGCACCATGTGGGGAATATATTCTCGAACCTAGGAAAAATAATTTTTGAGGTACCATTTTTTTTGTATGAATTCATGAGTAATTTATTAGCGAAACATGAGTTTATTACAAATCTATTCGATTCAGTATACTCAATATATGCAAAATATAACATGATATCAATTATTAAGAGCAATTCTCTATATTTTAGATTAAATCTCTCTTTTGTATTCTAATTCGGTTTAGATATTGTGTTACTCGGTTTAAACAGTGATAAAATATATATAAGATCGATTTATTTTCACTTCCTAAATTAGGAATATCCGAAAATCTCAAAATCCGAAATTATGAAGGCCATCAATAAAATGTATATTAACTAAAGGTTTCACAGGTGAACGAAGGATATTTGGAAAACATTTCTAATTTCTAAAATTTTCATACATTGATGTATCATCAGTTTAATATGTTCGTTATATACATAACTCCGAAACAATCATTATAATAAACTCCGAAGAGGTTTCAAAAAAACAAAATAATTTGTAAAAAAAAAGTTAAATAAATCATGAATTATTAATCTCAAACATTTAAAATTAATTTCTTAAATGTTTCTATCTACTCACAAGCTTTAAATTTGTTTTCAAATGATATCTTATATATGAAATTGATAATTTAAACATGATAAATCCAAAATACACAGATATGTGATATAAGTTCTATGATTTTGTTCCTTTTATTAAAAACTCATTCAATTTTACGCTAATATCAAAATAATATATTAATGTTATATATCAAATGGTACCATTTTATAGGGCTGACAGATTTGTGAATTACAGTAGTGATCGTATTGACAGACTTACAACAAAAAACCGAGACTTTTCAATTTTTCAAAGAAATGAGCAGTTTTAAACGTTTTTAAGTTTGCAGAAACTTCATATATGTGCAGAATACTCTAAGTCGAATCGAACGAACCACTTGACAGATCCTTTTTGGACATCATAAATTGAAATGGGCTTTCAAATATGATTTTGCTTCATGTTCATTCGGCATAGTTAACTGTTTCCTACATCAATACTGCCAACAATAATTTTTTTTCAGATCCCATCACAAATCTAAAACATTGCAATTGATCTTATGTACAGCCAACTGTGAAAAATCATAATTACAACAATTTTATGTTTTGAAAGGTTTATCAATACTTCATTTTCATAAATCTTATAATTTTCTTCTTTTACAATGTATAATGGATCATGTTTAAGCGGAATTCAAAGACTTCTGAATTAGTTTTTGAGAAGTTTAATAGTAGAAAAAAAGCGTATCCTTAAATATACCCTTAATGTGATATCACAGTCAACGGATACAAGTGTCTCAACTATTGCGGTTATCCCTATTTCAAATTTGCGAAATGTAATTTTGAAAATACTTCAATTTTTTTAATGCACGGTCACAGTAAGCGAGGGATCATAAAACAGAAATGGTCTATAGAAGAAGATCAGATGCTTGTGAACGCCGTAGCAGACATTGGACAATACAATTGGAAATATATATCAACGCGTGTGCCAGGACGATCTGCGAAACAATGCCGTGAAAGGTGGATTGGTAAGCTTAATCCTGACAACACTAGAGACAAATGGAGTGCGGATGAAGATAACTTGCTGATCTCACTTCACGGAATTTTCGGGAATCAATGGACAGAAATCAGTAAATCAATGAAGGGTAGGTCAATGATTGCTGTCAAGAACCGTTGGCACTGCCTAGTGAAAAAGGAATACCACAGAGTAGAAAAAGAAATTCAAGCATTAGAACAAGAATATAATAAATATGCAGAAGAACAAAGTAAGAATAGTGAAAAGGAATTAGAGATAAATCAAGACCTTTTATGGCCTGATATTGACATTTTTGGAGAAAATATTCCATTCTAATTTTTCATCGTATGTAAATAATAAATCGGAATTATCAATCAGTAGTAGAACTCAATTTTTAGTAAATGTAATTTCATCCCGTTTTTGTATTATTAATTTTTTTATTCAAGGTATTCACAGGTCTGAGTAGTCAGATATTGATTGGAAAAAGTTTTCATATGTCATATCTTAATTTAAATATGCTTTATTTATTTTTCACGACCAAAAAATATCTATTAATTAATAAAATATATATTTATACATGAATATAATATCACATTGATGCTCTATTTACATGGGTAATCACGACAATGCTTGAATTGTTAAATAAAATTGTTTTTTAATATTATAGTGAATATCGATTACACTGATAGACTTTTAAAAAGAGCATTGTCTTCAAAATCGGCAATTGAACATCCGAGATAATAACGATTAATTTTCAATAAAATTTATTTCGTAATAATGGAAGAAAAACTCCATGTCATTGTATTTATATAACATTTGGCAGATACAATGGCTGTGGTAGTTTCGGCTGAAAACGATCTCTAAATTTGAAAAATAATTAATTGATTATTTTGTTGATCACTCTTGAATGCTGAAACACCATGGCCCGGGTCTAAAGAATGAGCGTTAAAATGGAGTTTTTTGCCTTATATTGTCATTGCGCTCAAAATAATTTTTTGTCATGTAGGAACCTTAATTTTCGACCGCTGACAGTTAATTAAAACATCTTTTTGTTATATTTGAGGGCCCTTTTGCCGAATTCTGCTGTGAAATATTTGCAACAATTAATTCTTTTTTGTGTGTGATCTGATTGTGTTGAGAAACCTTCTTTAGACACTGATGTGCCGTTTATTTTTAGGTAAACTGGTGATACTTGGTACTCTAACGAAACGATAAAGTTAATTAAAATATCTTCACAATTATTATGTTCGTCAACATATTGTCTGTATGATTGATATTTGTCATCATTGAACATCTCCATGTGTTTGACATGTATAAAAGCAATATTAGTGATTATAACGTTATATCTTCGATAACTATCATAAACATATCTATTTCTAGTGCATTTGCGTGGTGTTGGACCTGCTACTTGGTTGGTAAAGTTATTTTCCTTGTAAATCTCGAAAGCTCTATCAATTTCTTCTAAAGCTATAGAAATGTCATCATCTAATGATAAAATTGTTTGCGTGCCTATGCTTGTTGGAATAAGGAATCTACTAGTCAATAATCTTGTTTTAGTATCAATTATCGATAAAATATCTGAAAAACGCATGGAAAGATCTATTAATTCTTGTGGTATTGATTTTGATGTATCGAAGTCATTCCAATAAACATAGATTTTGTCGAGATATTTGCTTGTTTGAGATGCAAGATTTAATATCAAGGAGCAAATAATGTTTAATCTTGCTAAATAAGTCGGAATAATGATTGAATACTTGTTTAAGTTCAGATTTGTTGATATTATCGTTTTAGAAAGTTCGTTAAATTTGGAAAAATCGTTATCTTGATTTAAAATCCATTTAACTTCAATACTAACATTGATAGGAAAGAGAAATACACTGGATGCCATAAAGATCACCATAAAATATGGTGAAAATAAAAAATATCGTCTTCGTTTTCTTAAAAATCTTATTGCCATTGTATTTCGCTTTGTAGTATCAATAAATTAGCCTGTTTTATTAGCGTTATTATTAATAAACTCCTAAAATACTCAATTTTAGCAGCAACATTCTAAAAAAAAATGTTTTATTAATTCTGAAAAATAAATTCTGGATGTTCAGATAGTTTAACATTAATACTGCGCATCGAAAACAATCTCATCTAATAACGTTGTAAAAGGGGGGGAACTCACTCCTCCTTTTCAGATCGACTCGAAACCATGCCTGTTGGATACATATGGCATAGGGGAATATGATCTCTAACGGCGACTTTCCTC